>JARK01000234.1:66305-97688 GCA_000688135.1 Ancylostoma ceylanicum | reverse complement strand
CGAAAAAGGTTTAGCAACACATTCATAAAAACGTCGAAACTTCAGCGCGCATTTCCAACTTAACACCCTAATAGAATTTGCTAACCTCTAAACACGTCTCATGCAGTTCTCTGAACTGAACTAGCCGAAAGCCTGATCACAGTCAACAGAGAAGCTGTCAGAAAAACGGATAGGCAGTGCACATTCGAACCTTGCTTAGCTTGGGTGGTCATCCATCTTCATGATTTTTTAAATAATTTTTTTATTATTGCATCTCGTCAAGCCCAAGAACTTAGTTGCCAACCTAGTATTTGCAACAATGATTTCAGTTCCTCAAAGGCAGCACTCAAGAAAGTTTTCACATCCGAGATTTCGGCAACTTCCGAGGTTTGATGGACCTCCAGATCCCCCCTCCTGTCTGTAGAATTTTTGCGAGAGCCGTTCCTCTGAAAAGAGGCACTCAACTCTTCCCGCTACTTTGATCTGCTCCAAGTGTCGCCGATACTTGCTAGAAAAACGTTCCAGACGCTCAAGGATCCAGTTGTCACGAGCGGTTCGCTAAGTTTTGCTTTCTAGATCTGGTTCTGGCTTTGAGAGCTCGATAGACCACGGTCCTCAACCGATCTTTATCATTACACATTTCCTCAACGGATTAACACATTTTTGCCCTCAGAACCAGTTCATTTAGAATAAGAACGGCGATTTCTAGCTTTTTTACTCGTCCTCTCCCGAGTTCTCGCCGCAGGACTTTAAGAATTCCCTCATCCAATGAGCAATGATCTTAGAAGATGTGGTACAAATTATACTGCTTATCAACGTCATAACCTAGCTGAGGGTGGAAACACAGTAGCGGTCAATATGATATGATCAGAGGCACTATTGAAGACAGAATCACAAACTATAACTCAACTATTTATCGAGCTATTCAGATGAAATTTGAGCAGCTGGAAAGGGTTTAAGTGTTCTCGCTTTCCGCTGCTTGACATTGGCGTAAACTTCTTCCAAGCATATCTACCGCGTTTCAAGTGCGAATTCAGTGTTTTACTAAGATTATGGTGTTTCGACTGTATCGCGACATCTCAGCTCAGGAAGAAATTATTTTGAATTGCATAGTATGCGAGTAATTTCCTACATAAGTTGTGTTTT
This sequence comes from Ancylostoma ceylanicum, assembly GCA_000688135.1. Classification (NCBI taxonomy): domain Eukaryota; kingdom Metazoa; phylum Nematoda; class Chromadorea; order Rhabditida; family Ancylostomatidae; genus Ancylostoma; species Ancylostoma ceylanicum. Next base: position 96,563 of record JARK01000234.1, on the reverse strand, counting down.
ATAGTTCCTCTCCTTACATAAAAAAGATGGCCCGCCAAAAATTCGTGTAAAAGTACGAAAAAAGATTTTGCTATAATTTCAAAGGAAAAGCATTGGTCCCACGGGGAATATTTCTATGATATCCACTACTAGCACCTATTCTGGCGTTCAAATGAGAACTGTATTGCTGTTCATATGCTTGAGATGTAATTAAACCCAGTTTTTGGTGATCCCAATCAATTAATTTCGTCCTCCCGTCTGAGCACCAAAGGAAGCGCAACAATAGCATTACGGTGGAAATAATAGACAAATATGTGCTCAATCTGTATCAACGCTTTCTTTCTCCCAGTATCTAAGAGTAAGGATGCTACACAAAATCTATTAAATCCCAGAAAGTTGGTGTTTGATCTCAATAATCCACGTTAATTGAGCCTGTGTCAATGCTAAGCTGCCACTGGAAAGCGCCTATGGAGTTTTAATACATACTCGAGTTTGGGTTAGATAGCTCAACCCGGAGGCTAGTTATAGCAAAAGATTCTCCAGTCAAAATGGCTCTGATTATATCATATTGACCGCTATTGTATAGGTATACTTTGCGGAAACTTTAAAAGAAGTCTCGCACAATTCAATACAAATAAGATGAGACGAAACGTGCCAAGGGAAGAGAACGTTTATGGACAAGTGCAAGTTTATGGAGAGTGCAGTTAACTGTTCGCCAATCTCGCACTGTCTTTTCAAACAATTATACTTAAGAAGATAATGATTAAAAACCTTGTCAATTGTGTTCTCCAACTGAGCGCGTTGTTTCGCTTGATACTCCTTCAGCTGATCCAGTTCTTTTGCGAGCCTTTCATTCAAAAGACGAGCTTCTTCTTCTTGCCATGATTCCAGCTTTCCCTATACGAAATAACAAAAGTGTCAGAAATTAATAAGGGAAAAGGTGATAGTATGATTACCGTTTTCTCGTGGACCATGCTCTCAATCTGGTATTCGTATTGAGATGTCAGCAAGGCAATGCGGTGTTTTTGTTTCTGTAAAGCAGAAATATTGGAGACTGAAATAAAAACTAGGGTCAAAAGGACGTTAAATTATCAACGAGGGGGAAAGGTCGTGCGAGGGGAAGAAGGGTCGTCATGGTGGGGCGTCTGGGTTAGAACTTCTTAGAAGGGGGGGGGGAGGTGGGGAAGCAGACCCAAGCAAAGGAAAGGGATGAAGATCGATGTGGAAGTAGGATTTTGTATACAGAAAAGGTGGGAGGGAATCGTAGTTCGCAGGCTGAGAAAGGTAAGGGGGGAGTCATATATGCCTATCTATGTTTTACCATCACCACTCCTGACCGTAACGAAAACTAGACGTATACCGTGCATTAGATGAGATATTGTTTCCATAAAACAATTTGAATCAGGTCCCACTTACTTCTTTCAACTGCATGGCAATTTCCTTGTGCTCTTCCTTCGGGGCGGCCTGCATTAGCTGCGTTTGATAGAGTTTGAACTGTCTTGTTTGAGTTTTAACAGCTTGTCGAAACTGTTTGCGTATTTGTGCTTCTTTCAGCTGAAAATAGTGACTAAAGTTTGAATTATAAGGAATTTTACGGAAAACGACAGTGGTTGGTATGTAATGTTCCCACCAAATCGTAGAAAACATTAACCAGTGTTTTAAGCGAAGAAAAACTGGATATTTCTATCATCTCTCTTCGACTTAATCAATAAACAACCGAAAGGCAGTCGTAGTGTGAGTCGCTGACATTAAGTACCTGATATCCTACTGCTGAATTATTCACTAAAGCATATGAAAAACACAAGATGAGCCAACAAAAAAGGCAAGAGTGACGATTCCAGGACTAATTCCAGAACATATCTTCATCTCTGTGTAATCCTTTAGTTCAAGAGACGGAGCATCATGTAAAGAAGGACCGCTTCACTCAGATTCTGTTTTAAAGTGTGAATTCTTCCAAAACTGCCATTGTTGTCACCGCAACCATGTTTCCTCTAGTCCAGCTAACGCAGGCAAATGCGACGAGATGGCAAAACGGTCCGAAATGCGAAAGACTCAATCCAAGTGTCGAAAAGGGATTGGGTTTAGTTCACTCCGGAGCGAAGATTACAAAAAAAAAACTCTATATCAGCATGAAAATCTGCAAAGATAGAACTTTAACTGTTAAAAAAATACCTTGAGCTCCCTCGGTTGCTGTCTGCTCTGAATAGCATGTCGCTTTCGTAGGTCGTCTGTTTTTCTCCTTGTATACTCTGTTTGATTCGTCGACTCCGCATCATGTTGGATGATCTATCATAAAGAGATTCATAAGATAACAAGTTCAGAGATGATAGTGGTTTACAGAGAACACTGAACTTATTTCAGGATAAGAACATGAAACGGCCACAAACGAATCGTGCTCACAACAGGGAGATAATCTGACTATAAGGACACACCTGATGACGCTTCCTCATCGTCTGAATTTCTTTGAGCTGAGTCACTTCGATTTCTTTAGTCGCCTCATGGTGACGGAGCAACATTGCATGACGATTATCCATTTGCCTTTCTAGCACATTCAAATCCTTAAAAGTAAACATTGACTAGCGTAACTTCACTACTATTCCCTAAACAACAGAGTTCAGAACGGATTCCAGAAAAGCGAACCGTGCCAATCTTTGCACAGCTGTTGACACTAGGGAAAAAGTGTAGTTCCAATTCTGCTCATCAATGGAAGTACCAACTCACTTCTTCGTCCAAGCGTTTCTCAATGCTATGCATCATGTGCAGTTGAGCGCGACGATACTTCACGAGCTCTGATTCGAGCTCTGCTCGGAGTTTCGCTTCAAACGTGGCCTCAGCATTAGTTCTCTGCCTTGTTAACTGGGCTTTCACGTCCTTTAGCGCCGTCTCGTACGCAGACCGTGAGAGACCGCGCTCCTTCAGACTCTAGAAAAGAATCCACACTTATCACTCTGATGTTAAATGGCAATACATTTGGCAAGAGAATGTGTTTGGCGAGACAGTTTACGGGATAAAATTTTGCTTGGCAATACATTTTACGGGAGAATGAGTGAAGAGCCTGTTTGGTGATACAAATGGCAAGACAATGTGTTTGGCGATACATTTTACGGGACTTCTAGTTTGGCGATACATTTCACGGGTTAATAAGTTTATTTCATTCTTAGCGGATGGTTAAATCACCATCGGTGTCGGCACAGATGGCGCGGTTGGTAAGGCAGCGGACTCCCAATATCAGAACCACGGTATGGTTCCCGGTGTTATCAAAATTTTTGCGTATTCAAGCTTGATTGGCGATACAAAAGGCAAGGTTTGCGTGGCGATACATTTTACGGGAGTTCTTGTTTGGCAATACATTTTACGGGACTTCTCGTTTGGCAATACATTTTACGGTACTTCTTGTTTGGCACTACATTTGACGAAGTTCGTTTGCCTGGCTAGTTTGCAAGCTCGTCTGCGAGGTTGCCAAACAAACCTCGTGAAAATGTATTGCCATTCAACATCGGAGCATGAACGGTTTCACCGGCAAGGTTTGGAAAGATTAGAATTGATCATGTCAACTGAATAAATACTTAGTACGTTCGTAATTTTAGGTGTTTATGTTTAGTAGAGCTTAAACCGATGTAAGCCCTATCTAGTCGTTAGATATCGAGGAGTGATGTGTTTCAGATGAAAGTCGCAAAATAAATGAAAGCCAAGAACAATATCACCAACAGGAACGGTATCGTTAATAGATGATGATTGTGTCAGGCTTTTAGCAACGCTATAGACAATCGAGTTATAAAACAGTTCGTTTGTGACACAGCCGTATTTCATTTCTGTGCTTCAGATTCCTTCGTACTTACGGAGAGCACCTCACCCTCTAAATTGCTTAGCAGGAATTTTCAATAGTTAGTGAACTTGATGCACATACGTTGACGGTCTGACTGGTGACAGTAAAAATGCTGGAAGGCTTCGAATACGAGCACATGTTGTAGAAGACACATGTCATTTGAAAGCACTGTCCCACTTCACCCCATGGAAGGTACTCAAAAACGGCACCTCCGATGGATTTGTGCCAGAACACGCATCTCACTGCTATTAGGAATTACAAACATGAGAACGAAGTGGAACTATACATTGAACCGCCAAACTGGCTTCGCATTGCTTGATCGATGTAATACTAAAACAACATAGGGGAAACACTCACATTTTTGGCTAAATCCTTGTTGTGACGATACTCTTTCAGCTGAGAATTTGAGAAGCATCGCATCTCATGTGCTTGGCGAGTCTGTAATATTCAAGAGGTAGCATGAAGTAAGAAAAACATGAAAACAAATGCAGGTGAGCCAGCTATGAAGAAATGCTCGGCATGGAACGTAAAAAAGTGAACGAAGCGCCTTTTAGAGAAAAAAAAGATAAAGTGGTCGGTGTAAATCAATCCCGCTCTTGGGATGCCTCACGCAATCGCCTCCAACTGAGCATCGCAAAGGCAATAAACGCGTATGTGTTCTATACAACGACCTGCGGGTTCATTCAATTTACCGAGTCAGCGCTACACCCTACCAAACTCCTCTGTTACCAATTTACCAATCCCAGAAGGACGGAAGAATTGCTTGGCCTATGGAGGGATCTTACCATGAATCTTGCGAGCAACAACAGCCTGCTTGCCACTGTACTATGTGCGCCCGAAAACAACGTTAAAAACAACAACACAGTAGATCTTTAAGTATGAAATGTCTGTTTCGAATGAAAAAGTCCCGAGTTTTGCATATCAAACAGCGTGTGGTCCAATCAAGCCAAACATACTCCTTTACTATCGACGTAGCACTACCACCTCAAGTTTAGCTTCGCTTCATCATTAGATTAAAAGCCTGGACTGCTAGTGGTGATGAAGTGACGGAGGTTTTCGTGATCATGTTGGAAATCCAAATATTCTGATCAATTGTAGATATCTGAATGTAGTGGTACAAGGAGGCGCATATAAGGCAGTGATAAGAGGCACCAGACGTGGTTCAACTCATACCTCGGGCCAAGCAAGCAAACAACCAAGTTGTTAATTGATACATATAAGAGTCCGAGATGATGAAAAGCTGACAGATTTAGTACACTGACGTCTGCTGCTCCAAAGAACAAGAGAAAATCACACTCACGAGCACTTGTTTCCTTAGCTTCTTTTCACCTTCATCCACTTCCTTTTTCTTCTTGTCCAGTTCATTCTGATGTGCGCTCTTGAAACGTTGCCGCTCCTAAACTCCGCTCATTACTCTCAAATGTGATGAAGATTACGACAAACAGATTATGAAAGTGAACAAGGAACCATTACGCAGATGCAAGTTAGACAAATAGCTAACATCAAAAATATACATTCAAAACTTAGCATAAGAACGAAAAAAATGAGTAATTCACTAAAACGAGGACTAGGTTGCAGCAAAAATTAGAAACTTGAACGGTATAGTATTTGATACGCAAAAGTTGTTAAAAAAAGCTTTCGTTGTTGGAAGCAACAGCTCGAACAAAGTAAGATGTAGAACTAGAAAGGAAACTTGCATCCTAAAAACTATTTTACCTGTTCGTGTTGCTCATGATTTCATTGAGAACGATAACGATTAAGATTTTAAAAAAAGAATGGACGGAAGAAATGCGATGAAACATGCTCTTGCATGAGAATTACAGAACCATCCTTCTAGGTTAGGAATCGGTTTCCTTTTCTCGTTCAGCTGAAGTATTTCTTTTGTGGCGCACTTCTTATACCAATTTGGGAACGCATGATTCGAGGAACTGCCGGCATGGATTCATTAGCATCTCAAAAAAAAAAAGAAAAAGAAGACCTCACCTTTCCATATCCAGCCAACAGCTGCTCTAATTCTTTGTCAAGTCGTGCGCGAAGTTGTTCAATATCAGTCGCACAACGTTCTTCCAGCTGAATGATTTCTAGGTATATTAGCAATAGACGAAGGAAAAAAATACCTTTGCTAAAAGTGTTGGACAAACAAATTTGTAAACAAGATAATAAGGGTCAGAGACATATAAAAGATCGGCATTAAATTACGATGTCATCAAGACGAACAGAGTTAATCACCCACCTGTTGCATTTCCTTATGATGTAACTGCCGTAAACGCTTATATCCATTCATTTGCTCATACATATTATTCTCTTTGTTATACTCTTCTTGCTCTCTTGAGATCAATTTAGCGGAACGTAAAGTTGAGAATTTTGATTTTCGCAGTGTAGCCATATCATCCTGAAAGGCAAGTGGTTCGATTACTAAAGCATTGATATTATAAACTGAAGCCAGGAGCTAGAAATTAAGCAGAACTAGAAGTAATTCAAAGGAAGTAATAGATGACCCATCAGGTCATTGAGGTAGACATGATGAGCAATTGAGCCGAAGCCTTCACAATGCAAAAACCCCTTCATAAATTATGACTACCTGTTTTCGCTCTGCATAAATATTCAAAAGCCGATGAAAAGGAAGAATGCTTTCTCGCACAAATAAATACAAGATCGATAAATGTAAGTTATTCAGCTACTGGTAACTTCAATATCATATTTAGCAAGATGAGAACAAGAATTAGAATTTTTCCTTCTTTCGAGAAGCTTTAGACCAACTACAAAGCCGCCAGTGAAGAAAACCAACGACTCCACTGTTTATATAATTAATCCTTTGAAATAAACAACTTAGAGAAGAAGCTTGCGTAGGCTCAACTTAGAAAACTAGGGAAACAAAGCGTAAACAGTGGAGGAAATCAAAATTTAAGAACCAAAAATAAATCGGCAAAAAGAACTTTGCAGGTCTCCCAATACAGGAATGAGTACAAGAGCCAAAAGGTTGTGATCACCACTGAAAATGACTCTCTTGTTGCTTTCCTTTCGAATTTCCCAAAAAGAGGCGTGCTCAAAAATGAAACGGCTTAACTCGACGACATTCCACGAATTTCAGACATAACAAATACAGCAAATATTGGATTCTGTGAATGCTAGTTAGTGCCGTTCACTCGAATGCGCACACATCATAATGAAGAAACGCCTTATCGGATTTTGTATCACCCAAAGCAAACCATGGAATTTATCTTGGCACGTATGAAATTCCACTGATTCTCTGAGTGTCGCGATGAAAAAATATGCACCGCAAAACCCACCTTGATGTTCCTATCAATCCTAACAGAAGGAACTGGACTAGCCGGCCGAGTACTTTGCGCATCAGAGCCATCGAGGGAAATATTTCCAACAGGAATCAGTGTACGGTTCTGAAGCGAGCGTAGAGAATATGGAAACTAAGGAAAATAAGCAAAACGAGAGCAAGTGCAGACCTCTCCTTCCACGCTATCGGAGCGTAAACTAGGTGGAATCGGTGGACGACTTCCAGTACCATTGCCGCCGCTACTACTCTGCATAGATCGGAAGGAATTAAGACTTTTCATTGAGCCACTCTTCGAACTCGTTGAATCTCCTAGAAAAATTTAAGCAGCAGTGAAGAAGAGTCATAAATATGAAAGGATTGCACCGATAAAAAGTCGCTGGAAAATCAACTTGGAAAGAAAAACTAATAAAAAACGCATATATATGAAAAAGAAAGCGACTCTCTTGGGAAAGGCAGTTTCCTTGATAAATTAGTGCAGCATAGAAAGCAAACAACCAAAAAGACAGAAAACTCAAAAGCTTAGGGTGAAAAATTACTGTTCATTGATAATCATAGTCGAAGTTAGGGCTAGGAAAACATCCAGCAGCCTACACCAACCTTTTCCAACAGATAACATTCCTGCATCGTTCACTATATCATCCACCTCTTCGCATCCTCCACCTTAACCGAAATCTCATGCATGGAAAATGAAATTGTAAACATCAAAGATGCAAAAAAGGTTGGATAGCAACATAACAGGAAACAAACGGAAAGAGTAATAAACATGAAATAGAGACAGATCCCGAATTATGAGTAAATAGAACAAGGCGTGATAGAAACGAGGATCCCGAAATGTGAGTAAATGAAGCATGCGTTGGATAGAATTATGAAAAATTATAGGACAAGTGTTGGAAACAAGAAATTGAATCTGCTTTGGACACGGACTTTTCTGAAAATTCTAATTTTTATTCCGCTTGATAATGATCCTCTCGCTTATGATCCAGACGCTATCAAAGATATTGATGTGACTTGCCCAAACAGATCCATAACATTAACTTTTCTACATTTGTGCTTACGAAATGGATAATAAGCGAAACAAAATAAAACAAATAGGTGGAAACGCTAGAAAGCTTCAAACCAGCAATGTAGTTATCCTATATATCAGTGGGGCCGGCACGTAGTACGTTTAATCACATACGCTAGATATATTCAAACCGAGAAAAACCGCCACTTGAAAAAACGAGCTTTCTCATTAGTGAACTAATCTGATTTTATTTCATGCAGACAAAAAAGAGTAAAAAAGTGAGAGCTGCAACGTTTGGTGATCATAATAATCTGCAAGCTAGGTTCGAAAAAAGTGGGAAGTGAAAGAGATTGAACCTGAAACTAGTGAGATTTGATAAGCAAGTTACAATTGAAAGAATGAAAGGATTAGGATTTAAGCTTAAAATCTGGTGCAAACTAAGAAAAGATGCATTAAGTTCGTATGCAATCGAAGAATGATATCAAATCAGAAACTGCAGCAAATCAAAATCCATCCAGATGTTCATGAAAAAGCGAATGAAATAAAAATCGTAAAAGTGCAATCATACCTTGCGTGTTGTCATTATCCTTATTCTCAATCTCATCGAGATACATTAGTTTTCGCATCTTCTTGTATTGAAAATTATCCAACTCCATTACCTAAACTTCTCTCATCTGACAACTCCATTTCGAAAGAAATTTTTTCCGTTTTCTGTGGTCACGAAAATTAAGCTCTGCTATGAGTCTCATTTGGACCAAGCAAGAGGAAAGAAGTAAACGAAACAGATGATTTGCAATACATATAACACTCACGATGGCTTTCGTTCTCGATATCAATTCTTGAATGACGCCTCTATGCTCTGGATGCGTAATAAACGGATGCTAAATGAAAACTATAAAGTACTCCTACGGAAGATGTTTTTGAACTTTAAGAAAAGGCATCTCCACTCTACGAATCAAGCCTTTGCGTGAGAAAATGCTACATGTAGTGATAACAACAAGAGGCTTGATAACTTTTGCGCTTTTGATGTCAAGACATTGGAAGTCAGTGTAATCAGCTTACATTCAACAAATCGCCAGTGGATGGACGCTCATCAGCTTCCTTTCGCAAACAGATGTCAACAAAGTCTTTGAAGCGGTCAGACCTGAAACAATGCATACGAAAGTACAAATGAGTTTAATTTACACTTATAACACCACATGTACAACACTCAGTCACAGAACCAATGCGTTGAAAATGGCTTACCATTCCGGCTGATTTTCATTTGTGACGGGAGCCAATTTTGGGGGATCATTCTGTGCTATATGATACAGTGCTGACATAGCATTCATATTAAACAACGGTGGTCGGCGTTCAGCTACAACAAAGAATGCAATGGATATAATTACACCTTCACAAACATATAGCAAAATAAATTGGATAAGTTAAAATGGGTTTGTGTAGGAGTACGCTAGATAGAAACGTGGAAAAATGGACACGATGAAACACACCTAATTCGATGCAAGTGATACCAAGCGACCATATATCAGCTTTTTCAGTGTAGTGACCCTCGTCCATGGCGAGAATTACTTCCGGTGCCATGAAAAAAGGCGTGCCTATGAACGTCTGTGCTGGATCCGTCAACGAAGCAGAGCCGAAGTCAGCTATAATTTGAAATCATTTTCGAAACTACATATAGCGTGGAGTAAGAAGAAGCCACGCATTACATTTAGCTTCTAGGAAATGAAAAAAAAAGAAAGAAAAAGCAATGCAAGAAGAAAGAAATTGAGAAAACAACAAATAGAGAAGAGGTAAACCTAACCAAGCTTAACATGAGCAGAATCCGACAAAAGAATGTTCCCTGCTTTGATATCTCTATGTATGCGTTTCAGCTGATGGAGATAATGCAAGGCTGAGAGAGTTTCGCTGCAAATTGCAGAAATCTCTATCTCGCGCAATCCTTGTCGCAAAACGTCAACAATGTCTGCTGCAGATCCAATACAATATTCCATAACAAGCTGAAAATGGTCGGAACATGGCTTGGTGAAGATAAGCATAGCGATCGCGGATGTATTAGGTTGTTGCGAAAATAATTGCCGTTTCAAGGTATGCTTGAAAGAAAATTTTTTTCTTGCCCATTTCAACAACTTCAAGCCAACTTGTGCTAGCTCCTGGTAGGGTTTGTTCTGCTCTTTCAGATGCTTCTTCAATAATCTCGCTAGCTCTTCCCTGGACTTTTTTATAGGGTCGCGAAAAATGGTGAGCCGACGCGATTTTCGAGTGATCATGTTGTACGAGTTCAAACTCAGCCATTCTGCAGCGGAAGCAGCCCGTAATATGGCACTTATTTTTGGCACGGACTTTCCTTCCGAAAGGACAGTGAGGTGCTGGTTCGCAAAATTCTCTTCCGGCGATTTTGATCTCGAAGATAAACCCGGTCGTGGTCGAAGGATGTCGCTGGACGATCAAGCACTGAGAGCAGCGGTGGAAACGAAACCCGATACTACTACTCGTACGTTGGCGGCAGGCCTGGGGGTTCACTATGCTACAGTTTCAAAACATTTGGCCTCCATTGGCATGGTGAGAAAAATGCAAAAGTGGACACCCCATGATCTGACCGCTGACCAGCAATCCACCCGCTACGAGATCTGTTCTAACCTCCTCGTTCGCCAGAAAAACGAGCCATTTCTTCACCGTTTATTAACTGTAGATGAAAAATGGCTCCTATTCGATAATAAGAAACGTGGTTATGTATGGGTAGACAAGTTCTCTACCCCTCCAAGCTTCCCTAAACCAGATCTTCACCCTAGAAAGGTTATGTTGACAGTTTGGTGGTGTTGTAAGGGTGTTATTCATTATAGCCTTCTGCAACCTGGTCAGGCTGTTACATCAGAGTCTTACTGTTGTGACTTAGACCTGATGTATGAAAAGTTGCGACAAATGTGGCCGGCAGTGGTAAACAGAGGTGGGCCTGTCCTGCTCCAGGATAACGCTAGGCCTCACACTTCAAAACTCACCCGGCAAAAACTGACGCAGTTAGGCATCGAGGTTCTCCCTCACCCACCTTACTCTCCAGACCTCTCCCCTACCGACTATCACTTTTTCCGGGCTCTCGAAGCAAACCTGCGTCAGCAGCAGTTTCCTGATTTGGAGCATGTTGAAATTGCCTTCCAAGAGTTCTTAAAATCTTGTGATCTCAGTTTCTATTGTAAAGGTATAAATGAATTACCGGATCGTTGGCAGAGATGTGTAGAATCTGATGGATTTTATTTTGATAAATAAAATTGAGTTTGAACAGAGTCACAGCATTTTGAACTGGACTGTCTATTTCGGCAATTAATTTCGCAACAACCTGATAACAAAGAACCCACCCAACAAGTTTGCTCTTTGAGAAAACAAGCTTTGTACTCGACAATATGAGGATGTTTAATTTTATTGAGGAAAGACACCTGAAAAAGTAAATTCTATTAACTAGTTCAGAACAAGTACTGAAGAAAATACCCACTTCTTTCAGAATATCCGCCCACTTTTCCCCGGCCTGCTTGCCCGAATAGGCCATCTTTTTAATGGCGACCGTCTCGCCAACTTCCTTGTCATAGGCCTAAAAAACGGGTACTGCATTCGTTACGCTCACATAGTGGAACACCGAGATGACAAGCAACATTCACTCACGAAATAAACGGCTCCAAAAGATCCATGTCCGATCTCTCTAAGGTCATCATAACGAGACTCTGGATCTTTATTACTGAAGAGGGCAGCGATGGCAGGGTCCTTAAACAATTGCATTCTTTTAGGGGAAAAATAAAACCAAGGCGGAGATCTTATAAAACTATCCAAAGTAAGGTGTCCGCTAATATGGCGACATTAATACTTGAAACAAACTCGAGAAGTGAGAAATTTGAAGCAACAACGAGGGGCAGAGGATGTTGGTTTCGAGTTCAAAGAACGATGCATGTATCTATTGAGACTGAACCAGATGTAGTTAACCAAAAATTTGCTTGAGTGTTAGTTGATCTTGAATGCGAACTTCTGGAAAAGAAAACTGCTTATTATGGAATGTTCCACACTAGCAATTTACCGTACTTTCTCCTCAAATACGGACTGAAATTGAGCATATGCCTTTGCATAGACCTACTGGCATTACGTTCTTTGCTTACAGTAAGGATGTGAAATCTGTGAGTGTCGAGTATAGCTGAACCAGTACGAAGTGAGATACAATGGAAAATGAACTATAAACGAGGACAACATACCTTGATAACACCAGGTTTAACCCCGGAAGGGGCCATAGCTAACGCGAAAATCTGCTAATGGTACCATGAAACACCAAATCAGTTGCAAAGATAAGGATTTCCAATCCTTCCTATACACCCAAATGGAGGTGCAGAACTGTAACAACAGAAAATAAAATGTATATACAATGTATGACACATACAATCTGCGTAAACTATATGTGATATGAATAAATACCTGAAGAAGAAAGGCGACGAATGCGAAGGAAATCGTAATGTCTCTTGAATGTGAACTTTGAAGAGAATGAAGGAAAGAGAAAGTGGTGTCGGGCGCCGTCACCAATGAATAAGCCAAGAATATGAGTCAGTTAAGCTAATAAAGTGAAACAAACGAGTCCCGCTGATAAAGGGAATGTGGCGATGTCGATATGGAGCACTCAAAACTCCCCAGTCAGGCCAGCGTCGCCTGCACGTGACTCACAAACCCACCGCCAGATAAGCTGCATGTGTGCGCACAAGCCAACAAAGCGGCATGAAGGGAAAAAACCGGAATCATATCGAAAAAGCCCAAATGTAGTCTGCCCGAGGCAAAATATCCAACTAAATAGTGTGAAAGGATTTGAAGGCGTAAATGCACCCCAGGGAAAATGCAGCTGCTGCCAAAAAAGCAAGAACAGTGCGTAGGACGGCAAGAGCAGTGACATTCCGCAAAGTAATCAGTAATGTCCATCACAAATCACAAAACCAGCCGCTGGAATATAGGAAAACCCATATTAAAACAGAAACTGTTGAGAAATCCACGAGAAATACAGGGAAAGGAACTGTGGGTGCGCCCGTTAAAACAACGAGATTATTTTCTGATCACTGTAATTTGACATGTCTGCAGTTCCACACCTTGCATTTTAAATGTCGACAAGTTCACTTTCGGATTTTCAACCGCTTCATCGTTCATTTTCGTAGCGGGGTAAGTGTGGACCAAGTCCAAAATTGTTTCATCTGCTGCATTTTGACTTGTATTCGTGTACTTGTTCACAACCACGTGGGTTTAGATGGCTGCCGCAGTCGAGTCGCCGCCCCAAAGTTGTGCTTGCAAAGGAGTAAGATTTTGTGCTTTGTGCGAAACTTCAGAGAGGGTCCAGAGGCTGAGAATTGAAGAGGACAGGTGCGCTGGTTTTTTTGAGAAGCTTCATCTATCATGCCTTTATGTTGCCTATTTTTTAAAGAACAACAGGAATAGAGTCAAGCATTATTATAGGTACGCTAAGTATAAAGTTTTCGTCTTTGATCATACCACTGGAAAAGCTTTCCACTGTCCATCCTTGAATTCAACTTCTTCCATCGAAGAAATCCAGTCCGGTAAGCCGTTTTCTTCTCATTCCGCTATTCCTTGACAACACTCTTTGAATATCTCAAATTACACTGGTTTGCCCTTTTTTGCTGACAGCTGTGGGATAATATTATGCAAATCATGTACTCGTCATCGCCAAAATCTCATCTTTGTAGCTGTATCGTAACTATAACTTCCGCACATCTGACTCGGTTGTGGTGGCGTTCACAAATGCAAATTTGACACACGGCTTCACACTTGCCGCAATTGCCTGCTGTAATCTTGGATACGATAACTTCTGTTCTTTTGATTCCTCACGTCGTGATTCGGTGGGGCAACTCTAATTTCGGATTCTGTTGACGTAGTGATTCTTCTCTCTGTGTTACTTCGCTTGGCGTCATACTCCATATAAGATGTGGTATCTTGCGGCGAGGTCACGGCGTAACCGTATCCACAAACGTTTTCGACTCTTCCCGCTACTTCCTGGCAGGAAGGGCGAGGGAGCCTAAACTCCAGGCACTCTGAAATTCGGCAAAATTCGCACATTTTCGTTGATTCATGGTGGAATTCGAGGGACTGTTACACTTCAGCGGCTGCACTGTTGACTCCCGCTGGGAAAAATAGGTTTCTCTGGAAATTTCTACGGTAGTCGAGGGTGCTGATGATCACGAGAATCATGTTGTGAAACGATCAATTTAATTGAAAATCAGTTAAGTCGATCGCTTCATACTAAATGTTTATCATATATATGGACAGCACTTTGAAAACACCTGTATGGAAGCTTTTAGAGAGGTCCGAGGGAAGAACCACACTTGGAAAAGATCTATAAAATCAATAAAATCGATACGATTATGCATACTGAGTGCAATGTGTATTATATTCGTGATCAGCATCGTCATCGCTTCACGCTATCATTCTTGGGGGATCTATCTATTGTCTCTGTTTAAAATGACGAGTGCTTATTTTCAAAATATGGTCGAAAGCTAGAAATGTACACAAACAGTTTTCAGCACAGTTAAAATGATGCCTTGCATGGTTTCAGACACAAAAATATGGTAAGCGACCTTCAAAACAGCTCATGTTTATTCAAAAATTTGATGCTCGCGTCACTCACGCGAAATGCGCAAACGGACGTTCTCGCGCCTTCATGGAGAATGCTTCCTAACAGGAAATGGGGAAGTTCCAGGAGAAGTCATGTTTGCGTTTCTTTCCCGCCGAGTCCCCGCAATGAGATGTTTCTTGAAGAAGTCGCGTTATGTATAGTGGCAATCTTGTACTTCCGGCCGCCAATAAAGCTCTCTTATTTTACACCATCTGTCATCAACATATCTGCGCATGGTTGACGTCTGGAGCAAGAAGCTCTACGATTGATCCGTTGTGAGCTGGTTCTTTCAGCTACTAATTCTTGCTCTTCTTCCACGCAAAACGACGATGTTATTGACATTAATGGTCTTATGGTTGTTCATGATTTCCTCAGTGAGTCTGAAGAGGCTGATATTATCGAAATGATTGACGGAGTTGAATGGGTGCTGTCGCAATCTGGTAGGCGCAAACAGGTCAGCGGTTATTCTTGCTCCGCTTTATTTGCAATTTCTGTGGTTCTTCCATTTGCATGCATCTTTTTACAGGACTATGGACCTAAGGTCAATTTCAAGCATAAGAAAGTGAAGACGGATACGTTTGTAGGTATTTTTTAAGGTCCTTTCCTGGCAACTTTTCTGTTTCCACACTTAACCAATATTTGGCTCTTTAAGGAATGCCTGAATATGCTGATATGCTGCTCGAGAAGATGCGATCGGTTTCTCAAGAGAAGTTAGGAAACTACGTCCCGTTTGAGATGTGCAATTTAGAGTACGATGAGAGCAAAAAGAGTGCTATCGAGATGCACTTCGACGACACTTGGATCTGGGGGAACCGCCTCATAAGGTTTTTCATGCTTCCAAACTCCTTCATTTTGTGATTTTTTTATTTAAGGGGAGAAGAGGAGGGGTATTTATGCGCTCACATTATAAATCATGGAAAAGGCATAAGAAATTCTTCCTTTTTTGGAGAATAAAACGACTCACTTGTCATATAATCGATTTTTGAGAAATATCTCCTTTTCAGCATTAATCTTTTGAGTGGTTCAGTCATGACGCTTGCGAATGAGAAAACTCAGCAGGTAGGTTATTTTTTACCAGTGAATAGTTGTCGTATGCTGTCTCGACAACGGCTTGCGCGAGACTAAACAGCGAACCGAGGTGAAAATTGTGTGCAGTACTGTGGCGGGTGTATGCCAGGAAGAACGATTGCTGGCAATAGTTGGCTGTAGTGAACCCGTGCGTCAACATCCCATGCAATTGTAACTCCGCCCCTAGTTAGGTGACAGAGATTTACAGGCACTACACTTATATGAGGGTTAGTTATCATCTTTTCCTGAAGATGGTTATAACCTAAGCCAACAAAATCCAGCAGTATGAAAGCAGAGAAAACCCAATTTTCACTGAAATGTGACAGAAAATCACTACGAGTTATTACATTATCGCTCTACATCCCGGAATTCCACATTCAGATTAACCCTAAACCAAGTAAAATCTTAATGTCTTTGACCAAAGTAGACTACTATGCGTCCGATGCGAGTTGGGCGTGGCAACCTTTGCATGGGATGCGCGGTGCAGCTGGCAGCTGTCACGACCTATCGTTCTTCCTGACCGCCACCCTATTGTGGCGGTCAATCATCTTTGTATCTCAAAATACTGCTCGTGTGCTCTGCCGCGCCCTAGCACTCATCCGTTAGTGTAGGTTGTGCTGCGCTGCGAAGCAGATGGGTGGTAATCTGTGATACAAGGATTACTGCCGCTACAGTACTCAGAAGTACTATAACATTTTGCCTCATCATACACAGCAGTTTTCCTTAGCACTCTCGAGTAGCTCAATAGAGCTACACAATAGAGCTCAATAGAGGCTTCCTACATATTATGCGCTTAGGGATTCTTGCGCATGCTTATTGCCACCAACTAAAAGATCTAGTGGGTAAATGGTTGAACCATTTTGCGAGTGTTGGGCATATATCGCGATTATTTGGCTGTCACCACGCGCAGACGGGATCTGGGCTCGCGCCTGCCACCTAGAACACTGTCTTGTGTACGTGCATCTGAACTCTGAACAATGACCGCTATCCATTTGTAACTCCATGTTGTAAATTGCTTCTAACCATATAGATTTCATTCCGATGTTTCGCATTAGCCTCGTGCATTTCCCTTGTAGAGCCATTTTCTTCTTCGTTTACTCATCTTCATTGTTTCAGCTCTGCTATGCATGGTTCCCTCGAAGAAGTCTGCTATGTATGGCTGACGATGCGAGGTACGGTACTTTATTCGTGGTTCTTGTGCAGTGAATAGGAGACAGTGGCGTTAGAAGGGTAGCAAGGATTTGGATGTTCCCCCTCATTGTAATGGTTACGTGGTCGATAACCAGTTTTGCATCAGTTGTTTTTCAATTGCCTATTTCATGGTTATTTTTTAGCAGTTACTACTGATCATTTGAATTCAACGTTTTCAATAGCTTTGTTTTCGAAATCCGCTGAGGTCCCCTTTTGATGAGTATCTCAGTTTTTTTTCTTCCATGGTCCAATTTCCTTCAGCAGCTCTCATCATAGGGAGGTAATATACGCTTCTGCTCTGCTTTTTTTTCGGAACATCAGCAACCACCGTTGTCGCGTGTGATCTTTCCCAAAATTCTTCCGGAAATTCAAACTCATATCTACACATTGTTGAGATGAAAATCAATTTTTGCCGCTTTTTTTCCTGTCCTCTTTCCGTTCATACAATCTTTTAATCCATTAAGGCACATCGGGCTGACCTGAGCATTTGCATAATCATTGTGGAATCATATCCCATTACGAAGTTCTTGTAAATTATTATTTTAGATACGAGTGGAAGCACGCCATTTTGGCTCATCATATTCGCGGTCGAAGAATTGCCCTCACTATGCGCGAGCCATCCCTGGATTTCCAGGTACGTGAAATCTGACTCTTTCTTCTGTTTCTGTTGTTTATCACGTATTCAATGGAGTATAATTTGAGATTTTCAGGAGGGAGGTGAGCTGTACGAGAAATTTGGGAAGAAACTTATTGCGTTGAGCAGCGTTCGGGTCCCGCTAAGGAAAACTGTCTCATGAGGCAGCTTGTTTATTGTTTTGTTTGTCTGTTCGTTTACATTGCTGACGTTGTTCATTCCGGTTCGATGATTATAATCATAGGAATAAATTTAATAATATCGTTCCCTCATGGAGTCTTTCTGGAAGCAATGAATACTCTGCGTATGATGCTGCGTGCCTATAAGTGTGTTGTTGTCAGTTGTTCCAGGGTAAGTTCCATTCCCACCACCGTCTTTACGACACTTCGCCAGTGAAGGAGTCGTGCGTGGGATTCAAAGGTGTACTGAGGGTCACAGCAAAACAACTTACTCGACATTTAACAACAAAACAACGATATTTAAAATTAAACGAAACACAATTGTTCAAATATGAAGGCCTAATAATTTGTCGTCTATTCGCTCCATTTCTGACTCGTGACTCAGTGACGCCTTGTAGTGAGCCAATGGTCTCGTTGAGCCAAGGCATTTCAAAAGACCTGGGGTGATGGAGGTTTCTGCGGTGATACCTGCAACAAAGTCGAATGGACACGGTTCTTTCATCCCTAAGCTGGTTCTGACATGAAACACTTGCAAAGACTTGGTTCCCTTCACAATTCAAAAAGGCTCTTTGAAAGACATGTGAAAATGTTTTCGGTTTCCGTCGATAAACGTGTGTACGAGAAACATTCGCCCATTTCATACCCATTGTTAGCACGGGCATCAGCACGTTTACCCTGGGTAATCTTAGTGATGCATCCAGGTCCTGAAAGGTTCCTCTTACTGAAAACGGTTCAAATCGCTGGTTTGGTGCATAGAACTCAAGCTTCAATCTCGTATGCAATAGTTTCTGGTACCCTAATCAAAGAATAGCGATCACTACTTCTCGATTCCTCTCGAGAGGATCTCAGCTATAGTTGGTACTTCCTTGGGGCAAAATTTTCGTTTACTTGTTTATTCCAGGTAATCGATGTATCGATCGATACCACCCGCATACTGCGAGCGGAAAAATCAGCGACGAGATGGCGCTGAAACTTAAATTACAACTCTGGTTGAATTGCAGTGAAAATCCGATGTGAGACATTAAGGATTCGAACAGGGCAGGGGCTCCGTAGTTTTGACCCAATACGCGGCGTCGATCGATATATCGATCAATCGGAGGGATCGGGTCGCAGAACTTTTTCCTCAACACTGTATTAACCATTAGAGAGGTCTTTTTGAAGTGAAATGAATGTTCCACACCATTTTGTCATTGGAACACTTCCAGAGAAAGTTACAACGATCGACTGACTGTATGACCGCGGGAAGACTGTTGATTTTCGACATCAGACTGTGCAGAACGGAGTAGGAGTAGGAGTGGAATAGTTCCATTTCTCTTCCTCCGTCCTGCACAAAGTGTTGTCGAAAATCTGCGATCTGAATGTCTGAATATCGATAGACTAGCTGTATGGCGTTTTCGAGGAGACTTTAAGAATGAAGCACTCACTATTCAGAACCAATATATCGCGCTTCATTGACTGAATCACAAGTTGCCTCTTTGCATATGCATCTGCATCTTTCTCACGAGCGGCTCTGTACGTGGCGAGCTGCAAACGAAGACTGTAATCCCAACTTGTAGTTCTGGGTTTGAACTATAATTCTCACCCTTTCCTTGATGACTGTTATATGATCCTTCCGCAGGGTCTTTCTTTCGTTCAGTCGGTCATTTATTTGAGCAATGAGTTCCACCCGACGTTGCGGTCTGAATATTCAATGTTGATGAGAACAAAACGTGCAAAAGAGTGTAATTTTCATTTCATGTTGCGTTGCATACAGTCATCCGCTCTGCTTTATTGTTCTTCGTAGCTTTTTTTCTAGCCAATTCGCTATTAATATTAATATGAGGTGTATGTACAGGTGGGTGGAGCCTGCACAGTCACTCCAGGTTCTTACCGAATTTTTAAATAAATTAAGTCGTCAGGAGACACAATGGTATACATCAGGGATGAGTGGGAACGAGAATTTCCTGGACCCGATTAACGGTCTGGATAAAGAATTGGTCACAAATGACCGGACAACTGATAACGGCAAGAAATTCATTTTACAGGGCAGCCACCGAAGCATCTCAGAGGATATGAACAAGAATTCTTCTCTCTGACCGAGAGCAAACTGTTTGAATGTTTTCCTGCTCTTGCCCCAGAAATCTAGAGCATCGATGGAAAATGACGGAAAAGAGTTGAAAAACGTTGCAAAACGTTACTGTTTGAGCAACGAATTCTACAAAAAAAAACTAAATGCAATAATTTCTGCCTTTGACGAACAGCTATCCATTGATTAAGCCCGGATAAGGGCCGGGTAAGGGGCAGATAAAAACATACGGATCTTGTGGTGTGAGCACCTCGAAAACTAATCTTATGGTTAGGTGGGACATCATCTTTGAGTATAACAGAACCGTCAGAACCGTTGCCAGATGGCTCACCCACCCTGGCAAAGGTAAAGTTAAACGAATTCAACCTGTGGTTTCCTCCGAAATAGATCTACTATTTCTTCCGTCTTCCGAAAATTTAACAATTTTACTTGCATAATATCAATCAGAAGGGGTTGGTTAGTGTTCTGTAGTGGACGACCGGATGCACATGCATCGCATGCTAGGGCTTCAAGATTTGCTACATAATTCTTCCCTCTTCTGTCTTAGGGCATCAGCTCAACAACTCATCAGGCAATGATAAAGAACAAGATTGGCTTGAAAATTCAAGGATGAAAACTCTCTAACCGTATCTCCGTAATTCTGCGCAGATACCTACCAGCCACCTTCTTTCTGTGGTAGTTTTTAAACTGAAACATTGAAGTTGAGATGAATCGGTAGAAGCTGCTCCTAAACTAACCGCCCGCTGGATGACTTTTGCTGCATTGTGTCTCCTTTCGTATTCGATCCTTTCAAGGATCTCCTCGCTTTCGTCCTTTACCAGCTTCGCTGGTGCTTCGGATTCCTTTGACAGATATTCAGTGACTTTTCGAGCTGGCAATTGGAGTATGTGCTCGTACTTCATCAGGTCGTAAGCCTGAACCAGCCCGAAATTGAGAGAAAATCAAGAGATTTGTTAGGCTGAAAACAGAGGAAACGGGAGTGTACTCTTTGTGTCCGCCTCTATTTTCTTAATGATGATAATGCATCCACTGTTTTCTCTAACTCGATACCGATTTCATTTATTCGTTTACAAGCGCCATAGCGAAAAAAAAAACACTCAGAGTTAATATTTCTTGAGTTCGTTTGAAATTCCATTCGTTTTGGAGTCTAACCCGCGTCCAACCCGAACTTGGAGGAAAATGTCGTTGTAGGATGGTGCAAGCAATCGCAGTGAAGTTTATTTTGATGGGCACGGAGAGGTTGTGAGACTAAAATAGGACGAAATATGAGGTGGGTAGGTTACGCTACATACAGGGGGCCATAAGTTATTGTACAACGTTTGATCTTTTATTTCTTCGCCAGGTATCCATCCATTGTTCCGCTTTTTTCTCTCCCGAATAGAGGAAGGCTCAAAGTATCTTCTAGTTAAGAACCGCTTTTTCGGAAAGGATTCGCTATCGAGCAGTTGGCCTCGAAACACATTTCTGAGAAAAGTGGGTTGTTGTGACAATTTCCCATGGAAAATCCACAAAATCTTCGAAATGGATTTCGCAGTCCACACGCATTTTGAAGAGCAAAAAGTGCTCTTTCCAGCATATCCGGGGTTTCTCAAGGAATCGAAGTCTAGGAAATATACGGGCAAAAAACCACGGCTACTCCATGCTACCGGTAATGGTCAATTTGCACGAAATTTGCGTTCTGGGAATTTTTCCAGTGAAAGACAAGACATCAGCTAGGTTGTTGAAGTGATCTGAAAACTAGAGTAAAAATGCTGCAGAATGGCTATGCAGCTCCATCAAGAGGCCCAGATCCAGGCCAGTTATGCTCCTCGAAACCTAAGGCTTGGTTTCCTCATCCGAGCAATTTTTGGAACAGCCTCGTCCTGTGCTCTTATCTACCCGGATCTTCAGTGGATTTTGCACATACTTCTTAAAATAGGCTTCAAGAGTGCGGAACTTTTTTTCATCTCACTTAAATCCGTTGTCAAAAACTGTTTTTATTGCTGTTTGGCTCAGGAATTGCGGGCTGAATCAGCGCATTTGGCGGCACCAAAAATGTGAATTTGAAGTTTCCACTAAAATTTCTCCGCCATATACCGAGTATTTAGGGCATTTTTGTAATTACAAAATAGAGGAAATCCAGCTCTATCAACAGAGACCTAGCTTGTGAAAAAATATTGCACTACTGCAGAGTGATAAGCCAGCAAACGATGCACAATAACTTATGCCCCCCTCTATGTGGTGCGGAATGAACTGCGAAGAAGCCTTGGGTTTCTGTTTTCAACAGAAGTTTGAGGGGTCATAAACGTCCTCTACCCGAAGTACTCTTCAGCAGACCTCAGTGGCACTACTGGGCTATTCTCCTGTACCATAGCGACTTTTTACTGTTTCCGGAATTTGAAACCGTCATAGGTTTAATAGGTCCTCCTTTCTATTGAAGAGTTTGAAGATGATCGTCTAATGAGTTGTTCGTCTAGGAGAGAGACGAAACGAGCTATTATTTCTGAGCGCCTTTCAAAAGTAAAATTTCCCTCGCTTTTCTATTCACGCTCCCATTTCAAAGGCTATCGTTTCATGTCATCGCAGTCGATTTCCGGCCTTTCTTGACAAAAGTTTCAGGAAAAGAAATGTTTTCCAACCTTCCGCCTCCGAATCGCTTTCAACTGTTCAATGAGCTCGGTATTGTGCAAAGAGATATCCTGCAGTCCTCGCCATTCCGAGCTAGAACATTCACAAACGGTTCAACTTCGTGGTCATGGATCACACACGAATTAGTCGCTCACGCTTACATTCTCCTTGCTTTCTCAGCTAATTCTTCGTTGCGTTTTAGATGCCTTCGCCACCAGTACTGCATCTGAATCGCTGCTGATTCCTGGAAATGCAAGGAAAGCGTTTTGTACATAATTTTAAGCACGAACCTTGCCTGACCTCTTTCCTCGCTGATGCCATTTCTACGTGGCAATAGAAAACTGAAAAACTTATTAAAAGAGTAGAATTTTCTAGAAAGTCCACTGCAAGAAAATTGCCAGGGAATTCAGATCTAGGGTAGATGAGGAAGAGGAACTTTGTCAATTATAGCGAGGATGGCTTAACGGAGCTGCACGATAGTGAGGGTCCACTTCAAGCGTTTCCATAGCTACCACAACCGCGCGGTCACCGAGGGTACCTTGCAGGAACAGCCGAATACAAAGAAGGTTGAACGACTATTTTCTTGTACAGAATGCTCCTTAGAGGTCATCTGAGGGGTGGATGCCTTGTATCTGAGACTGATTGAATCTTCTGAAATGGGACTTCTGCAGGATTATCTACGGCGGAATCCCCCGAAACCGAGATAGTTGTAATCCGAAAGTTTACTGTCTTGAGGTACAGTCCTTCTCAAAAAGACGGTTTGCGCGTGCGGTTTCTTAGCGTCACGGCTGCAGAATCGCGGTGGGACCTACTCGACCCTCTCACTTAGAGCATGCTCCCTCCACATCTCTCGTTCAAGTTTCGCAGCGATGGTGCAGTCGCGCAATCAGTCTACCTTTTTGAGAAGGACTGTAACTCTGTTGTAAGACTATATGGTCCTATGCAACCCCGTTTGAAATAGATCGAGTGTGCATCTCTAAGGTCTCCGTTTGTTCTTGTCACATAAACTATTCCCATTTATACAGAGAGAAGAGAATCACTTCACAGCAGTTATTCTTCAAATTTTTCCTGAGTGAGTTGTGCATGTCTCTACGTCATTTTTCCAAAGTAATGAAATGCTTTATTATAAAGCTTGCTTCTAGAAAACTTGGACTGTTCCTTCACCGAAACGTGTAAATGATAAAATTTAGATGAATTTTTACGGTTCGTGGACGTTCCTATGAAGGTTCGAAGCTTTTCGTGAGTGTTGAGTGACTAGATCCTCTTCAAAAATGTGATATAGTACCTTGCTATGCTTACCAATTCTTGTACTCGCTGACTTTCATCATTACTCGAGCGACGTTTACCCTTCTTTGCGTATAGAACACAGTATACTAGAGACCGAATAGGAACCGAGTAGATTTGATGTCCTAATAAACAATTTAGGAAGCAATTTGAACGTCCAGATATCCGAAAAAAGGAAAACCCCACGAATTTCATTGTCGTTTGTCCAACTTAGTATTGGTTTCTAATATACAAACATTTGATTTTTCGATTCATTCGAAATATTCGATATTCAAAGGCCAAAATATTCTACTTCGAATAAATGCGAGATTCGAGTGTTCCAACATTAAAGACCAGAATAGTGCTGAATGAAAGACAAGAACATCCTCAGATTTTTCCCATTCTTGAACATCTGAATGTTGTTATTGTTTCCTGCATTGTTACTAAAGGTTACAACATTATTTGATTTTTATTCGGTCCCAAGTATAGAACGCAGCCACTCCAAAGGTTGCGGGTAATGTTCACGAACAAGAGCTTCTCCTTGTATCTCATTTGGAAAATAATCTAACCAGAACGATATTCGTTATATAAGCGTGAATTTGAGTACGTAGAAGCATTTTGCGGATGATGTCCAACGTGCCCAGTTTTGTGGTCGTGACTAGCCTTTAACTGTCTGTTCCCCTAGTTTCCCTAGTTTTATCTGTATCTGTATGTATATACATATCTGACGAAGAAATTTATTACTTGCTCTGGGAGACAGATCTCTATAGGGTTTGGATAGGAAAAACTTCACGGCTAAACTTTCCTCCCGCAGAGGCTGGGGAGCACTTTACTGCTCACAGTCAAAAATGGTTCTGCCTCCGTAGGATGGCGCTAATGCTTTGCCATGTTCAGAGATATTAAGAGCGGGAAATAACTGCGATGGGAGATCAGGATGCAACGACCCCTAGTCCTCGTGACCCTTTGATGAGGTAGAAACGTTAAATCAAATCTTTGTGCCTGGGAACATAAGCTAGACGCATGTACTCCGTTCCTTTAGAATAGAACCTAATACTCCTCATTACTGAAGAGTCTCGAATGTGGTTTAATGACAAACTA
This sequence comes from Ancylostoma ceylanicum, assembly GCA_000688135.1. Classification (NCBI taxonomy): domain Eukaryota; kingdom Metazoa; phylum Nematoda; class Chromadorea; order Rhabditida; family Ancylostomatidae; genus Ancylostoma; species Ancylostoma ceylanicum. The sequence continues at coordinate 71,721 of JARK01000234.1, read as the reverse complement.
AAACATTGCCTATTTAAGGGTATAGGCACAATAGGCTTGCACCCTACAATTCTTACTGTTAAATATATTCCCAGAATAAATTTTTAAGTGTCCTGGAGCCTGCTTTAAATCCAATGTAAAATGTCAAATGGTGTAAACACAATGCACAGACACTGGTTGCTTCGTATACAACTTTTTACATGAAAATCACTAATACAATAACATCTGGATAAATTAGTCGCACATCTCGCTCACTTCACATGCGAAAAGCAGCACCGTTCACATTTCGATTTTTGTAAGAAGCCTTGTGCTTTTCTGTGAAGTGAACGAGTGTATCGACTCTAGATGATACTAAACAGAAGGCGTCGAATAACCCCGAATAAAAGCAGTAGGCAATATCAGTCGAGAAAATATGTCTGAGAAAGTGAATATAAGGGCACCCGAGTGGGCTTCGTCGATGGGTGTTTTGGGTCATGACAGTCTAAAGCATCGGTTACGTACATCATACAAAGATCAACGATAACGTGGGCCGGTGACTAGATACACGAATCTCTACAGGGAAGAGTACTATGTCACAAGTTATTGCACGAGACGAAGCCGTCGGTGTCGAATGAGCGACAGAATTCGGTGAGGTCCGCCAGTCGGTGGTCGTCGATTGTACTCATCGCAGACATTCTGAAAAATATCCTCAGTCACTGAAATAGAGAGGGGACGGTCAGTACTTGCACCTTCAACCCTTCCTATGTAACAAAAGTTAGTTCAATAATGGTTGTGTGGTTGTACACAACCAAAAACAAAACTAGTTTAGAAATTATCCGAGATTATCGCTATGTTTCCTCAAATTGCGACATTTTATAGAGGTAAACCTTCATGTTGCCCTCAACCAAGCAGTAACACAACCCACCTAACACTAAAGTTATTGCAACCGTCCTCTCCTATCGTCCACTTCCAGTCCACATCAATCTTCAACGGAGCAATCAATTTCACATTCAGCATCTTCTTGTCATATCCGTCTAGGGCAAGCCGTAGATGCTCATCTTTCTGAAACACAATCACCATCCGTGATGTATCGAAAATTCAGGAGATGAAGTCAGCAAGTCCACGGACATGTTCAGGATTTGGCAGTTGAGCGTACGTGAAGGCGTTTCGCCATCGCGGCAGCTCGCGATGGCTCTGAGGATCTCGTGCCAGGTCGGCGTTCGTGCCGCCATTGCAGTGACGTCGACCATGGCGATGGCCGCATGTGGACAGATGCCACCTTAACCAAAAATTTGTTAGATGAACGGAAAATTTGTCCCACGAAAACGTTAATCATTCTTCCAAAAAGCAGCTCTATCAAGCAGCGGACCTACCTGACAGCAACTTTATCCCAATGTTTGCAGCGCAACGCTTCAGGACCATGCCATTTGTACGTCCTGCTGCCAATCAATTCCCACTGTTCCTCTCCGCTCTGAAATGCTCACCATGAACGAAGTCTAACCTATACTATTATATTTCTGGAAGACTACTAGAAGAACCACTGCTTCCTTGGAATATGGAGCGAAATGTAAGAATTAAAATGCTTTTGAAACCTGCAAAAATTATATGATCATCAGGGCCATTGCATTTACCCATTTATTCACTATTCATCAAGTAGTTTCTCATGAGCAACGCATGACCATTTTTTTTCAACACACTAGAGCCTGAATGCGCCACTGAGTTTGTCATTGGTAGCCATACTTGTGGATATAAGATTACCCATTTTCCGGATGATGCATCCGGCCGTAGGAGAGGGGGAATTGGTGTTGAATCCTGATACAGAGGCCTACACATTTGAATAGAACTGTTTCAAGAGAATAGAGGTTCATTCAGAAATACTTTAGCCAATCAATTGACCTGCAATCTACTTCAATTTATGTGGCAGAGCTTCTAGAGTGCGAAATTTATCTCATCCAATGACTTACAAGGTGGCATTTGATGAAAAATTGAATCTAGTACCGATTCACAGTATTGAAATCAGAATTAAAACCAAATATTCCAGTTAGTTTGATCAGTAAGCTAGGCCAGCAACCGTTTTGAAAGCCTGAATAGTTGAGAAAGGGAAAGCCCTCCAACCCTATTTCCTTTTGCGTTGTAGTGTTCTGTCTCGTAATGAAATTCGAATTTTTGATGTGTTCAAAATGGAATATTTGAGTTGTTTTATACATAGAACCTCATTTATACCTGACTGCGCAATTTGCGTCACGCGGAGGGATGCTGGGTCTACTCACGCGGAGGGATGCTGGTCCTAGGGGAAGTCGAACTAACGACTATACGCTGCAACCGCGCAACTTGCCACTGTACCATCCCAAAATGTTCTCGTGCTCAGATGGCCCCTGTGCCTCATTCTCTCCATACATGTTCACTGATGAACACTACAGTGGCACGCAATCTTCACCGCACTAGTGGGGACTCGACCCAGATGTCACAATTTCGCCAACATCGCACACTGCCACTGCGCTATGGAGCACGATCCAAACCATCTTTTTCGAGGCACGTCTCTAGCGGCAAATTTGAACTAGAGTACCAGGTACATACTGTTCTTGTCGAAAAGATGGACGGATTGTGCGTGCGGTTTCATGGCGTCGCGGCTGCACAAGGCGCGGCAGGACCTACTCGATCCTCTCACTTGGAGCATACTCTCGTCCACGTGCCGCCGCTATTCTGTAGTCCGTTTATCTTTTCGATAACGATTATACGTCGGGTGCCCCGCAAGTTGATACATGTATAGCCACAAACGCATTATCCCTCACTGGTGAAATAATTCTAATAAAATGTCATAGAGATATATGTCGGAACAATCCAGAGAGCCGCTGCGCAGTGAAGAGTAGATGTAATGGAGAAAATGTTTGCCCAATGATAACTCCGTAGCTACTGCGTTGATGTGAAACCGGTCGAGTGTCAAGTTCTGCTTACATTTAACCCTCGCATCATAAAACCGCAGCATCCGCAAAATTTGTGCCCGTTTCCTGTTCAGCTGTGGTTAACCACCTGCAGATGAACGTCAGCGTTTGAAAATAGCGTTACAGCGCCGCGGGTGGCTCTTGGGGAGGTGTAACCTCGGCAGGAGAACAACTGCCTCATTGCGGGCCGATCGACGCACATCCACCGCCCTAGGGCTGATCTGAGACACACATTCACTTCCTCTTTTGGTAGTTTTCTTTTTTTGTGATTCAATTTCCCTCCATGCGAGGACTGGCCAGTGATCTGACCATCTTTTCCTGAATGATTATACAGCCTATTACCAAGGAAGAAGCTTGAGCTCTTGTGCAGTGAGTCATGGGAGCTGTCTCGTAACAAGTGCAGCTTTTCAAAAAGAAGCTGATCTGCAGTCGATATCCATCGTTTGCATTTGTTGCGACTGCTGCAGCCGACTGTAAACTTCTTTTTGTCCAAGGTGTGCTTGAAAGAAAGCGGGCGGATCTCCCACTCCAACGAATTAACGAGCTCTGTTGGAGATAGGTGCTGAATGTCTCAAGCCTTTCGCCTCAAGCATACGCATTATATCCTCGTATTATCGCCATCTGCTCATTATACTGCATTGAATGTTTACATTACACTTCCGCAATCCTTCCTGCTCTGTTTTGCATATATTCCTGATGAAGTTTAGATATGTAGTTAATGAGAGAAATGGCGAGGATCCTGTGAAAGAAATTTGCAAAATTAAGCCGAAGGTGTGAAAACGTTGGGAACAAAACACAATTTCGAGCTAATAGGATCATGAATTCTCTCTTGCCTTAATCTTTTCCTAAGGAGTAGTCACTTCAGTTATTTTCATTTCAGATAAGAACTCTCATAGTACACAATATATTGTCACTTTCATTTAGTATTATCGTCATTTTCAGAGGTTCTCCAGTGGATACATGTTTGCAACCTAGGGCTTCCGAAATATGCAAGGTTGATCCAGAAGTCTTGCACTAACATTTTTTTTCTTTTGGCCTTGAATTGAAAGTATTCGCCAATAGAACGTGGTAGGATGTTCTACTAATCCTCAACTATAAAAATTGGCAGACCAATTTCCATACATGAACAGTAATGTTATGGTTGTTTGAAAAAAGTGTAAAACTTGGTGCAAGACTTTCGGACCAACCTAATACTTTATCCAGTCGGACAAATGCTCCCTAGCTGATATGTATGTTAGTGTGGTTTGAATGCTCTGTATCTAATGAAAACTTGTCCTTGTATGAGTGAATCTACTCGTTCCACTGCAAGATATCTTCATCCAGTTGATTTCCGCTTGATACTGTTCATGATCTACTCCATCTCCACTTCGTGTTGAATTCCTCCAAGACATTGCACTTCCGCCAAGAAATGAACGCGCGGATGAATTGCTTACACAAAGTCTGTTAGCACAAGGAATGCCCATGGGGGGGGGAGTTTGTCTGCAACTACGACCACGGTCATATCGGCCGGCAGATCGGCTGGTTCGATCGGAAACAGTAGTGAAACATCTGAATTGAAGAGATCATATCACCGGTGTGAAAAATAAGTCGAACCAGCCAATCGCTTGGTCGATACACTACGATCGTAACTGCAAACAAAGTCCTCCCATGAGCACTCCCTGAGCTAACTGACCATACATTAGATGGATAAAGACCACTGTGAACTGATACACGCATAGCCGCCATGTTGTTTTTCTTCCACAGTTATTAAATGTAATTTATACAAGCTTGGATGAGTACCACTCCGTCAATTATTTGCCATAAAAAGTGCCCCTCCACGATTAGATCGTTATGAAGAAGTTAGCGCAGCTCTAAAAATGATTTTCTTGACCAATTCTACAAGTGTATCTGGACTTTTCTTACTCGGTACCATTGTTCAGGCTGTTTGAATAAATGTTTATCTCTATAGGCGTTCGCAAGAACTTTTCCCATTTACGGCAATATCGAAAAACTACCCATAGTTAAGCTTGAAAAAACGTTCTCACTTCTGGGCGAACTGGTGAAATTTCGGGAAATTTTGCAAGCTAAAATGAAGAAAACCTCACCCTAAATAATTCTCTCAAAGTCGTACAGAAACATGCAAAAGGCAGGCAAAGACTGAGAAAGCCGGAGACTTTCTGTAAACACATATAGAAAGTTTGGGATTAGACAATCCATAGATATATTCTAGGAGTAAATGCCTATTTTAGTATTGCTTTTTTTTCTTGGATATTCTATTCCCGAAACTATGAAGTGTCGAAGGTCGTGGAATCTCCTCACGGACATCTAGGCCAGTCAAATATCACTTGGACATGAGAGTAACCTGTGGGCCGGTGTTGCATTGTTACTCACAGAATTAGTCGGATCAAAGTCACCTATGCCATTTCATGAGTACACCCCTAGAATTATTGAGAATCCTGTATCTGACTAAATACTGGAAAGCTTGTTGAAAAAAAGCTTGTCCGTATTTTTCTTTGTATAGCCCCCCCCCCCCCCCC
>JARK01000234.1:52885-66128 GCA_000688135.1 Ancylostoma ceylanicum | reverse complement strand
ACTAACAGCTAATCGATCGCAGATCTGCGACAAGCACGGGGGCTGCTCTCCAGCAGCATGCCAGCTGAGGCCCGCTGTTGGAACGGAGCCTGGAAGACCACGTGGGCCTCACATCGCACATCCGATGCATGTGAGCGGCTTGTTCTGGATTATCCAGCCAATGAGAATGATTTTCATTGCAAGCTCATAGGAAAAATAGAATTTTATTGAAATTCCATGAATGTGATCACATGAGGGCAAACTCACAAGAACTGAATAGATTTCATGGAAAACTCGTACGAACTGGCAACCCATTATTCACAACTATCTGTAGAATGATTCCAATGCCTGCCAAAGTGTTACGCAGTTCAAAGGTATCTAATTTCCTTTGGGTAGAAGTTTTAAAAGCAATGCTACTAAGTGAGCTGTATGTACTTATTTACATTTATTCTTATCTTTATTTATTCCATCCTACATATCCATATTCAAATCTTACATATCAATGCTCATCTATTTTTCTTCATATGAGTATTTCATAAACATTTCTCTATTTTTGCCCTATTTCATTCTGAGATTAACTATTTTTTAGCAAAGTTTTTCAGATTTGGCTGTTGAGAAGATTTCGACATTAACGATGTTGTCTTTTTAGAGGAAGTTTTTGCAGGGAGGGGGGGGGGGGGTTACGTTACGTAAACACCCAGGATATGGCTACGAATGGTCATTTTAGCGTCCCCAGAATTTTTAATTAAACTTTTGTTTTCAATAGCTTTTGTGAGGTTTTTCAAAACCCTGAGAAAAAGTAGCATGTTATGTCACNGGGGGGGGGGGGGGGGGGGGGTTACGTTACGTAAACACCCAGGATATGGCTACGAATGGTCATTTTAGCGTCCCCAGAATTTTTAATTAAACTTTTGTTTTCAATAGCTTTTGTGAGGTTTTTCAAAACCCTGAGAAAAAGTAGCATGTTATGTCACTCCCGCCACTGCTTATTGTTAGTACTGAAGATCTCATCATGCTCATATTAGGCGGGTTCATTCTCATTCACTGCATCTTCATTGTCAGTTACATTACTACCCTCTCACGTATTCTTCACAAACCTCACTTTTTCTATCGCACCTAGCTACCCCTATTCTTTGGAAGATTATTAGTATAAATTAATGTTGCTAAGGTAAATGTCCGAGTACCTCGGATGGACAGAGAGGCGACCACCAGTGGGAGCCAAAACCTCCCTCAAGGAGGACATGCTGCCCGGTGGACCTGTTACGCAAAGCTACGAGAACTACGTGAAGAACATTTTCCATCCAATGAACCGATCTAAGAACGTACGTTTGTTTCTTCAATATTCTTCCCGTTAATAGCGGCCCAATATACACAAACTAGAAGTCTTGCTCAAGTAGCCCGTTTCAGGACAGCTCCCAGAGGGCTACAGACCATGGACTGTCCGCATCCAGGATGCTAAAGATGGAGCAATCCTTGGGAAAGTATGCGCTCGACGACTCATTGGATACTTACGACGACACCGGTTTATACTTGAAGACGCCTCTCGAGTCCCTCTACGCCGAGCTTGGGTTGAGTAAACCAGAGGTACGGATTTTACCCACGTCGTCCCGAATCGTTTCTGTTAATTTTTTGGGGGATCTACTTGAAAGAATGGGCATGTCCTACAAAATAGCCAGAGGGACTGCATTTCAATTTCAGTTTTTTTTTTGTATTTTTTCGCCATTTATTGTTACTCATCTAAATTTTCCTTCCCCTTCTACTTCCTTTTCTGAATGCCGTGATCCTGTTTCCAAAGAATGAACGGCAATTTTTTTCCTTTATAGTTCGACTGCGCTTTCAATATTGATGTTCTAGGAATCATATGCTATTATAATTGGTCCCATCCGTGCCTTCCAAATTCTCTTGCACTGCTTTTTCTTTTCTTTGAAATCGTTTTACTTATCACATCCTAGCAAATCAATAAACAAAGTGGAAAGTAAATAAATAAATAAACCAGAGTTGTGCGTGATCATTTGGCAAATAAACAGAGCGGCCTCTTTTCAGTAACGCAAAAAATTAACGGTTTAACGAAATCACTTGAAAATTCTCCAGTACACAGCCTTGGTAGTCATGTTATGCACGTGCACGTTTTTTTTACGGCTTGTGAAAAGGGTCAGGATCTTCTGTTGATCTCCGAGATTTCTCAAGACTACCTAGAATTTAAATGATATGATCTTAACTTAATTAACAACAGCTGATTAACCGGTCGACACCACCGCAATTGCTGACGAATTCACAGACGCATTTTCTAAGCTATCCGAATATATCTGAGATTTAATTTTGAGTATTATTTTCATTCCAGTAAAAGACATTGAAATGTTTCTCCATTTTATTTCTTCATTCTATCTAAAGGCTCGCCCGATCCTAAATACACCAAATCCAAATAGGGATAGGCAAAACAAGACTAGACCCATTGCAGAACGCCCTCTATCGTCAGTTCCCTGTGTACATGCCGAAGCAGTCCAGTGAGTACTTCGCCATCTCACATGGAGCCGAGCCACGAGCAGACCGTTATGGGGTTCGTCCTCGGTTCTCCTTAAAGCCCTAAGAAGCTAGGCTGTCTATTTAAAAGAAGAAGTGTTTTCTTTTCAGGCTCCGTGCTACTCATCGTACCGCGAAAAAGATGATGACGACTATGCGAAGAACAATAGGAAGACGTTGATCGACTACAAAGACTTCGACAGGTCGTTAATCCTTTTCCATTGTTCCTTTGGAAATTTACTTTTTGTGTCAAGGAGTTATTAGTCTTGTATACTTCTTTACCTCATCAACTAACTGTTAATTCTAGAGAGCAGCAAAAAATTCACCTTATCCATTCTAAAAACCCTAGAACTTCTCCAATTTTTCATAAATCTGGCATGAACTTCCAAATCTCCTAATCGCTAGCTCATTTAGACCTGAAAAGTACCAAAGGTACGCCTATGACGGTTTCCTATAGTAAGTTTTCTGCATAATATCGTCGAGAAGTGTAGTAGATTTAGTCTGGAGTGCAACCTTTGTTGGCTTTTCACCTAAGGAAACTAGAGAAAAAAAAGAAAATAGAAAGAAGAAACATGCTCATTCCTGGCTGCCTTTGATGCGAACTTTCCGATGTTTAAAGGATACACCCACTGCGCTTTTCCAGAAGCCTCCACAACTTTTGAGACGAACAATTTTCAAGGAAAATTTTGTAGCCAACACTTCACACGTAGGGGTGTCCCCGAAAACGTCGGAAAGCTCAAAGTTCGAGCTTTTGCTTGTCGTTGCTTTCACTAGCATTTACCGGGTTGTAATGGGAGTGTGCTTTTGCAAGGAAACAGCTTATCCAGGAGCAGTTCGGATAATTCCTCGAAACAGATCTAAACCATCAAATTTTCAGCTCTCCTCTGTCTCCCTATCTCTATAAGGAACACCCATATGTCAGGTCCCAGGACTCACGGATTGTAGGATCGAATTTTGTACAGGTGAGAATGAGCTTTTATTAGGACAATGTCCGTATGGCACCATGACCATTTACCATCTTTCAAGCTGACTTCTCGCCCCAAGGATCGATTCCTGGACAAGATAGACCAAACGCTGGCCGAAGTGCGTGCGATGCCAAGATATACGTGAACTAGGAAATACTTTCTGTACACTGTGACATTGTCTGGCACAACTCGGCACTACTCCCTCCACGCCGTTGTCCTGATGGAAACGTTGTAGTTGCATTGTTCACTAAGCTGCTTGTACTCCACTCGGGAACTGGCAAGAATAAAGTGTAATGCCACTTTTTTACTGCATTTGAGAACTTGCTTACATTTAGAGAAGAAACACTACTGCGCATAAATGTGATTGTAGAAAATACATCAAGAAAAGAGAGGTTATTCTACGTTTATGTCTTCTGTTACGACAGGGTAAAAAATCAAATCCCATTTGTGTCGGCCTAATCGAATTGTGTAAGGATTTTTTTGACCTAGGGGCGGGGCTTCATTTATAAATCGGATCTTGATTTTGTACTCATAGAGCGGGTTTATCTGGACCTTAATTAGGGATGACCGCAATTCCGGTTCTCGGAAGTCGGAAGTTTCTTAATTCCACCGTCATGCAAGCATATATAGCTCCCGAGTTCCTGAGGAAATTTTGATAGCTTAGCGATAGAAAGTCAAAGAAATGGTTCTTGCTCCCCCCGGATTTCTTACATTTCAAATCTCTCTCAACTTACGACTTGCGACTTCCAGTCTTACGCAGTACTTCCGCTCATCCCTGACCCTCATGTTTTATTTTATTTATTTTTATTTCATTAGTACATCACAGTTATGTTAGGATGAATTTCCGGAAAATCATCACCACTAAACGTTTGACGCCATTTCCGCTCATTTGGCTGTTTGCTCCACTGTTTCTTGTTTTTCGCTCCATTTTATTTCTTTTCCTATATCTATACATCACATATTTCCATATTTTCAAATTTTGAAATTTTCAACTAAATGTGAATTCTGAATTCATTGCAGCTTACTTCCCTTCTGTGACTTATCCGCCCTATTGCCAATCTGATCCACATCACATCATTCTGAACCTCATAACCCAACACGGTGGTACCGCGAAGTCCTCAAATAGCTACGAACAGGAAACCCACCGGTTTCAACTTTGTTGACACATGGACGACTGGCAGGAGTAGAAGAATCAACAATAGCATGGCTCCCACCTGAAAATACAACCAAGCTCAATGCTTAATCGACCAGCTCAATGAACTACAAACACATCTCTGTTTACGATTCGATACGGAAGCGAATAAAAAAATATCAGTACGGCGATGGTTTATTGCAAAGTGAAAAAGAGGAAGGAAGCAAATAGTTCGAATGAGCATTTAGGGAATCAACTGCGACTAGAAGTAAATGACGTGAAAGTATTACAATTATGAAAGTATTATTATTACAGTATAATACAATCGAAGGTAACACCGAGAGACATAGCTGACTATCTGTCACTGGTGGTGTTAGAACACCCACAAAGACCAGCAATGTGGACGAAATATGTACATATATCAAAATAAAGAGGGCTTTTTTTTTTGGAAGTAACGAAGCGGACAACCTCAAATGACGTGTTGAGGAGTAAACTAGTAAAAGATTTTTATGAGGTAGGCAAAACACACATAGCGGTCAAGATCTTATGTACCTTTCATTCCTCAATGTTCACATTTTAAGCCATTGACCACAAGCTATTCTTGCGTGTGGTTTATCGAACACTTACCCCCCCCCCGCGCAGGTCAACCCCGGGTAGGACTAGGTATAGAAAACAGCTAACAGCCGTGTTTGGTCCTTTTCCCCACGTACAAAAAGGCAAAACGGAATGAGGTTACGCAGGCGGATGGTAAGTGTCCGTAGGCATTGTGTGTGGGCCACTAAGGCGTGTTTTCAACCTCTGGGGACGCATGGTCACACAGGGCTACGATGCGAATACTGGTAATAGAATAGACATTTCCAATAATAGACAATAGACATTTGAGTTGATCTGGGATCTAGCTGGGAGAGCTGGGTGAAATTATGGCAATAACTTTACCCAGATACTCTTAGAAATGATGCGAAAACAAAGCAAACTAGCCGTGCGGTCCCACGCGACCAAAAAAAATGGTTGTCGTCAAGGGGTAAAAAGGTCCAAAGTGATATGATCAGGGCCTGGATGCGTCACTGACATTACCCGTGGTAAGAATGTTGACGTCATTGTTAACTGTGAGTAAACCCAGAAGGTGTTGACACGTTTACCCTGAATAATCCCTATGATGCACATGGCCCTAGGCGCTTTCAGCAAGCGGTTGTTTGGCAAACCTCATTTTCAGCTCTGCGTAAAAGTACCGGACGAAAACATTAGAATATGGTTCAGATCAATGTGTTCTACAAGTCCACTTCAAAAGAATTTAATAAAGTCGCAGCATTTTAAGTCTGGACTACAGATTTTTTTCCCGCTAGCTAAAGTAGTGAAGACCTGGCATGGACAGTAGGACCAGTTAATTTGGCAAGCAAAAATTGCCAACACTCTCCATTTGAAATCTGCGACGTTACAGATCTTGTCGAGGTACAGAAAAGCGAAATTTCCGGAAATTACGTATGTGTGATGATTTGTTAGTATTTTTCTTCCTATTTAACTAGCAAGCCAAGCAGAGTAGGAGCGATCTGAGCAGAACATGTAGCAACACCATTTGTCTCAGCTGCACCGATTCTAATCGGATGGATCAGGTACAGAACAAGAAATCAGCATTCACAGCTTCTCTGGACCCATTTCACGAGCGCTTTGAGAAGCAGAGGCGGAAGCGCCTAAGTACAGTGGGGTCGCTTGCCGAGTGGCAATTGCCTCAGGCCGCCTCAGGCCGCCTCACGCAATGCCGGTCCTCATATAAAAAACGAGGTCAGCTAACCAGAAAAGCATAATTTCGTTGGCATTTTAGTCTGAAAAGACCATGTGCATCTCCAGTGATGCAATGAAGCAGTATGTGTTTTCATGCATGCAATTTAATTTTTACTGAAATTTTAAAAGTTGCAAGTTCAGAGAGGTACTACCTATTCATGCCTGATCTTTTGGTTTAATTTGGTACAGATTTGTAGAATGCACTTTGTATTGTACTGAAATTCTACAGAAATACCGATTGCCGCTTCATGCAACAGCCAGTATGCAACGGCAAACTAGCACTGAGACGAAATTTTAGACCAACACCGAAATGATCTAGTATTATATCGTTTGCAAAAAATGAAAATTGACTTCAAACACGTTTGCGTACCTCTACAGTTGATATTAAAAATGATAGCACTAAACGGGATGCCTTTTCACTACTTTTATTTTTCGAGCTCAAAAATTCAAAGACGGGACTCGCTGACTTTTGGCTGAGCCTCGCGGCTGGCAATAACCGTTCCGAATGGCGCAGCGGAAAATTTCTACTGTTCACTTTAATATCAAGTGACAATCACTTTTAAAGTAGTGAATAGTAAAATAAGAAAGCTGATAGTGCAGGGATAGGAAGGTTGTTCTCATTGCAGGGGAAAATAGGAAAATTTATTTTTATATTAATTTTTTACATTTCATATTTTTATTTTACTCCTTGTTAAGCTTTCCACTCAACAATCGTGTAAATGTTCCTTGAGTTCACCATCTGAGTTTTGACCTAACTGATTGATTGAGTCTCTTTTTCACACCTTCTAAAGCAGATAAGTAGGAGATCATCACTGAGGGGTAAATAGTGACCTAACTTACCCTCTGGCGCAGACTAACACATCAGAATCATCGTGGAGCCGAGAGGTCAATGGACTACCGAAGCGGATATTACTAATTTGTCGCCGGTACTGTTTATCTCTTCTAGGACAGTGGTTATCCTACTTTTATTTGACGAAAACCTTTCATTGTTGTCCTTGAAAATTTCCCGCTTTCCAACGTGATAAATTAATCATTTTGTGACCACTAAACCTATGTAATACCTTTTACCCAATGTGTTCGATTCTAGCAATAAAAGCGAATGACGTGAGCGTGATATTCGAATGAAAAGCAAGAGTATTCTATTACTGATAGTAAGAACGGTTATTGTCAGCCGCGAGGCTCAGCCAAGTCAGCGAGTCCCGTCTTTGAATTTTTGAGCTCGAAAAATAAAAGTAGTTAAAAAACATCCCGTTTAGTGCTATCATCTTTATTATCAACTGCAGAGGTACGTAAACGTGTTTGAAGTCAATTTTCAGTTTTTGCAAACGATATAATACTAGGTCATTTCGGCGTTTGTCTAAAATTTCGTCTCAGCGCTAGTTTGCCGTTGCACACTGACTACTGTATGAAACGGCAATCGGTATTTCTGCAGAATTTCAGTACAATACGGAGTCTATTCTACAAATCTGTACCAAATTAAACCAAAAGATCAGGCATGAACAGGTAGTACCTCTCTGAACTTGCAACTTTTAAAATTTTAGTAAAAATTAAATTGCATGCATGAAAACACATATTGCTTCATTGCATCACTGGAGATGCACATGGTCCTTTCAGACTAAAATGGCAACTAAATTATGCTTTTCTGGTTAGCTGACCTCGTTTTTTATGTGAGGACCGGCATTGCGTGAGGCGGCCTGAGGCGGCCTGAGGCAATTGCCCTTCGTTACCGACCACCACTGTATTACTCGAGACAAGAGAGCCGCTGAATGAGCGGACTTTGGCTGTGAATCCCACTTCAGAGCCTCTAAGTGGTATGCCCAGAAAAAAGTGCCGCGTCATCACGCCGACCCATTTCTTATGCGCTTTGTGGCACTAAATTCCAGCGCAAGAAATGCCGAACCAAGTCTGACGCAAGATTTTGGAACAATCACCGTGACCCCTGCAAATTGGAGTCAACGGAGCCAACGCAAGAAATGTACAAGTGCGAGGGAGCAGTGTCTACTATATTCGTGAACATCTGCAGAAAAGTTTAGCGCTTTCCGCTCATCTAAAATCGACGAGTTCAGAAGAGCGAGCAGGTCACAGCCTTTCCGAGTACGTTCATGAATATGAGCCCAGGTTCGAAAACCACCTTCCATTAGGGATGACTACTTCTAAGCTAAACACAGATGTTAAAATAGATAGTAATCAAGCCTAGCTAGGGAGCATCTTTCAGTGAGGACCCATAGAGCAGTTTTGAAGGAGAGTAGATAGAATTATCCATGATAGTTAGTTAGCCAACATAACAAGGGACAAAGCAGGCATCATTGACATTACCGAGGGTGAAGGTTACAACATAAAATAAATCTACTCACCGTTAGGAAGGGCGTCAAAACATCTATCCTGGGTAATCTCGTTTATACACCCAGACCCAGGACACGTAACAACCTCGAGAGTATTTTTCCTTCACATCCTCGCTACAGAGCACCTTTGGCTATTTATTATATTTTATAGTGATAGTGAAGAGGATTACCATCATACCTAATCGAGTTCCAAGAATTCGGGTAAATTTTCCATATCTTCTTCTCCTTGCCTAATTCACCAAGCAAAAAATAACTACAGTGATCTACTAGCGAGCAGAAGACAAGGAAAAATCGCTAGGTCTACGTATCGTTCTGAACACTTAAGAAGTACAATCGAACCGATAAAACCCCAATTTCAAAAATTCCTTCTGATTTTGGGCACATTTTGAAAACTCTGAGCGTGAAAATAAGAGGAAGGCAGCATAGAGAGCAACATGCAAGAAGACTCGAGGAATATGAGACAATTACTGAAACCAATTGCGTCAAAGAAGAGTACACGGCTTTATTTCTTCGTGAGAGGCTTCCACGAAGGGATGTCAAACGGGGATATTGGCTCGTTGAAAGCGACATGGCAACGGGAAATTACATCGAAAAAAGTTACTCTTCACAAGAAAAGGAGTGGAAGGACCTAACAGTATGAGTCATACCGATTGAATAAGCAGGATAGGCAGATGAAGGCATTACAAGGCAGATAAGCTTTGGAGGATTTTTGAATCTGCTCTGAGCTCTCGACGGAACACACCCAAAATTGTGATCGAAAATAATTTTTTGCGAGTTAAATGGGGGCAGAACAAAACAAATAAACTTGAAATAATAGCAGGTTGTTCTGACGAGCACAAACTGATGTCATGGGCATGGTACGTGGAAAAGGTTACGGTGGAAAAAGAAATTATAAAAAGACGTGAGAAAAATGTGCAAGCTATAGAACACAATGTTTTACAAAAGCTTGAGAACGCATGCAGGTTTCCACCGAATCGAACGGCAACTAATCAAAAGTATGGGAAATGAGCACGAATAAGGAAAATGAGATAGCACACGTGAGACAAGCATGATCTCAACTATGATTCCAAGAAAAAATATGCCGATGTCCCTTCAAGAGGTAGATGGTATCCTTTGAGTAAAGTTGTAGTGTGCAGAAAATGAGGCAGGAGAGGAGAATGGAGATAAATCCTACTCATTGTTATAACACAGTGATGGAGTAGGGCGAATGGAGAACCACTGCTTGGTTTTAAAAGGAATCCAACACTAGCTCAAAAGGAAAGAAGTGAGCCAGGGAATCCTTTGGGTGTTCAAAATCTAGGGAGATGAGCTGGACCAGATCTACACCTCTGACAACACTCCGAGAACGTTCGTAAGTGCTAAGTAATGAAAATTCTCCATTTGTAAAGAACACCACGTATATTGAGACCAAATGAAACTCAATCAAATTCAAATAACCTAATAAGGAACTAAGAAACTATGTAATCAGGATAGGAATAAGCCGAAAAAAGCAAAGAAGTCCATTCTTCCCTCAGAAGTGGGAGGCTGTTCTTTCTTACTGCCTAATTCTCGGCTAATTTTTTGATTTTTCCATATTGAGCATTTGAAGTAAAACACATCTTCTCCGTTTCTAGGTCCTAACTGCAATATTTGTTATAATAATTCAGTGTCAAGGTCGGTATTAAAAACGTTGTTGTACCACTGGTCGAAAGATTATCCAATTATCCAATAGTTCATAGTGAAGGATGTACCAAACTTAAAAACTCAACAAACTCTTTTGTTTAGCTTGAAACTGGAAAAATATTCCACTGCAGCAAAAATAACGACGTAAATCCACGTAAATCTTCAAAGGAAGTGAAAATCCAAACCTTGTACAACAATTGCAGACCAACCTTGGTATGACATGACAATTCTGCAAGGGAATTAAATTGCGCGTTTTTCAGGACCTCATAGGAACATCGTTTCTATTATATTTTTTATTTGCTTGTATGCAGATTTAATTACAATTAGCAGTGAAACAAGCTGAAACAAGATTCTATCAATGGTAAAGCCAAAAGTAATGATTTTAAACTGATAGGAACATTGGTAGCAATTGACTTACGTATATAGCTACATGTTACTTTAACGGTGTTGCACCCGTCATGTATCATTACCATTATTTGCCACGTCTATCATATTGGACTGTTAAATAAGAAATCTATCAGTATTCCCTGTACTTCCCTCTGCTCAGCCAAGTCCACATGATCATACAAGAATATCTCTCGCGTTTTGCAAAAACATTTCCATCTTCTGAGTAAATTAATTTTACCTAAACTGCATTGGAATTCCAGACGACAACCCTTCTCAATACGCGCGTCATTTCGCATTCTATTGTTCCCAGAGGCGACCGATGGAGCTGGATCCAATTGCGACGTTTGAGAGGGGCAGGTTACAGTGGACAAGACTGTTCACAATCGGCTCAGGGTATGTTGGATGACCCAGCTATAGCGTAGAAGGGTGCAGCCTACTTAGAAAAGATGGTGAAAACACACAATGGACCAATTTACCAGATCTTCACCCTCCTAAATCACATAACCTCATCAACATCAGATCCCTCTCCTCTAGGGAATTTTCGGTTAGGAGTAAAAGCAAGTTAAAGCAACCTAACATCTAGATTGTTGTATATCCATCACATTAGCTCATGTATTCAACTGATCAAACTGATCTAACGAAGACATCTTAGGCATTCTGACCCAGGAGATTTCTGAATTGAAAAAATTGAGTTCAAGTTTTTAAACCTCCAAACTTTTTGCGGCATCAATAACTTCCAACCAGGTGAAGAGAAAGTGCAATGGGAGTGGAGCTGTCCTTCTAAGCCTCTTATGACGCACAGCAGACGAACACTTTGCTGAAAGCCGCTTAGCTACCAAGCTATACTCATCCTACTCATTCAAAGCAGTTACTATAGGTTGGTCCGAGAGCCTTGCACCAAATTCGTACACTTTTTCGAACAATCGTAACATTATTGCCCACGGGTGGAACCCACGTTGTATGTAGTTGAGAAATAGTAAAACACACTGCCACATTCTGTCACTAAAGAATTTCGATGCAAGACCAGGAAATCCATGATCGAAAAACAAATGCTGGAGCAAGACTTTCGGATCAAAATAGAAACTACCTTAATTTGCCTACCAATTCATTGTCATCAAGTAATTTTATACAAGATTCTAAGCCTTCGAACCAGTGAGTTAGTCATTTCTCTGAATCTTGTCCATAACATGGCACGTGTTCCTTCAGTTTGCAAAAAAAAGTTGAGGAAGGCTAAATGTGAAGAGTGCAAAGATGGGAGCCCACAGTTCATACGTAATTCTCTGGTTTTATATACTGACGGAAACTTGACTGTGAATTGAACACTGCGGTTAGGCCGATGGATCGCTCCCCAGGTAGCTCCAAACTCATCCAGAGTGCCCGGGTTTTCTCGAGCAATATGTGACATATCTTGCTATCTTTATCATTGCTTGTCAATGCCGACAGAGACGAGTCGTATTCGAAAAAAGCATGTGGCCCTTCCCCTGGTGAACATATCAGCCTCTAGAAAGCTGAGTAGATCATACCCTGCTCGCGAACGTCAGTTAATCCTGTCACAGGGGATTTACAGCAAACGAGCTGTTCAGGATTGCAATCAAGACGAAAATTTCAGTCCGATGAGCAGTCAGTACTGCCGTAATTTCAAGGCATAGTGGATCCATGAATCCAAATCGGCACTATCTAGGAATTCGATGATCGAGAGACTCTCATTACCTAGTTGATATTTTCATTATACGTAATCTGTATATATAAAGTAGAAAGTCTGTGCGTGTGTGTGTGTGTGTGTGTGTGTGTGTGTGTGTGTGTGTGTGTGTGTGTGTGTGTGTGTGTGTGTGTGTGTGTGTGTGTGTGTGTGTGTGTGTGTGTGTGTGTGTGTGTGTGTGTGTGTGTGTGTGTGTGTGTGTGTGTGTGTGTGTGTGTGTGTGTGTGTGTGTGTGTGTGTGTGTGTGTGTGTGTGTGTGTGTGTGTGTGTGTGTGTGTGTGTGTGTGTGTGTGTGTGTGTGTGTGTGTGTGTGTGTGTGTGTGTGTGTGTGTGTGTGTGTGTGTGTGTGTGTGTGTGTGTGTGTGTGTGTGTGTGTGTGTGTGTGTGTGTGTGTGTGTGTGTGTGTGTGTGTGTGTGTGTGTGTGTGTGTGTGTGTGTGTGTGTGTGTGTGTGTGTGTGTGTGTGTGTGTGTGTGTGTGTGTGTGTGTGTGTGTGTGTGTGTGTGTGTGTGTGTGTGTGTGTGTGTGTGTGTGTGTGTGTGTGTGTGTGTGTGTGTGTGTGTGTGTGTGTGTGTGTGTGTGTGTGTGTGTGTGTGTGTGTGTGTGTGTGTGTGTGTGTGTGTGTGTGTGTGTGTGTGTGTGTGTGTGTGTGTGTGTGTGTGTGTGTGTGTGTGTGTGTGTGTGTGTGTGTGTGTGTGTGTGTGTGTGTGTGTGTGTGTGTGTGTGTGTGTGTGTGTGTGTGTGTGTGTGTGTGTGTGTGTGTGTGTGTGTGTGTGTGT
>JARK01000234.1:8569-19248 GCA_000688135.1 Ancylostoma ceylanicum | reverse complement strand
GGGGTGGGGGGTGGGGCTTGGCGTGGAAAAAAACGGGACCTCCTGGACGTTGGGCACCCGAATGAGAAATAAAAGTAGCACGAATTTTAACTATAACATGAAATACGTAGTTGTTAGCCTGAACTTTCCTGGTGTATGATCATCACATTTTTTTAGTCAGCCTAACTTTGCCCCAACAGGATACAACGAAGAGGACTGCAGAAGAACTGACTATTCTTTCTTGACAAAAGGTTATTCAGGTAGTTTCTTTGCACACTCGCTTCAGCCTCAGGACCTCCCCTCAGTGCTGATCATGTCAACTATCTCTCCACCGAACAGAAACTATGTGAGGGGGTTTTCCTCCGTTATTCCAATGGCATCAGCGGTTTGATGACGAGGCCAATGATGTTGCGAGCAGCCACAGACACGCTTACTCCACCGAGCCCAGCATGTGACTTGATTAGCGCCCTGCTTGATGGGCTAATCGCGTCAGAGACACATCTCCTATAGCATCACACATTATTCGTAGTGTTGTTCGGGTTTCTTTGGAATGATGATCTACTTTGGCACGAATATTCGAATTTCACTGCAAGTTCATGTAAAGAATGGGCTAAACTCAAGCGAACATGCGCTTAGAAAATATTAGAAAACCGGGAGAACACCAGCAGTTCTGCAGAAGAACTGCGGAACAAATGGCATCGCTCCTGGACAGCCTTAAGCATTCTTTTGCGGTCTTTTTGGGAAAAAAATTCCTTTAATAGGCTTACAGTATTCTGGATGAATCTACAGCTCTCACCTGATAAATATGTAGCAGTGGCGAACACAGAGAGGGGGAGGGCGGGGGAGGGATGCCCCCCACCCTAGAGTGGGACGCCAAATGCTTGAAATTGCTTTATAATGCAAATGAAAATCTTGTATTAGTTTATTTTAATTGTTCATTTTTTATTGTTATTTTTTAAAATAATTTTTATTTATTATTTATTATTGTAATTAATAATTTTATTAACTTTATTTTCCGTCTTGGTTCCCAAAACAGCGGAGACCCACCTTTTTTCCGCATAGCACTGCCATGCGACCATACCTCAAGTGAAACTTGTGAGAATTTTCGAAATCTCTGTGAAACCAACTGGAACGTCGCTTGCAACAAGTATGTAGTACGACAATCCACTCAGCCGCACCCACCCTTTCCTACCCAAAGAGAGCACCATTTTCCAAAGAAAATGTTCCTGAGCCTTAGGAACTTTGTTGAATTCGGTTCAGAACGGGAACAAACAAGCAAACAATCTTCCTATAAGCATGAAGAAGATTTAAGTTTCTTCGGAATTCTTTGCCCAGAAAAACACACTACTCTCTGAGCGTGATTATCTGTCATTACTGATGCATTGTAACAATTTTCTTATTGAGCTTTTCTGAGTTTGGAACGTCATCTTAACTCCTGTTCAACTCTCATTTCCTTTCAGGGGCTGTGAACATTCTCTTCGATTTTACAACGACCCTCAGCACTCCTGCTAAATCTTGATATAATAACATTCTTCTCTGACAGCAGATATAATCACTCTACCCACCCTATTATTAGGCGCTAATTTTGCACAAAATTCAGCTACACAAGCCAACCCTCGAAACGAAAGAGTAGCCCACTAGTTCTCTTATGATCTCAGTCTTCTAAGCGCTATGCAGAGCCCCAGGATCGTTCCTATCTTCAGGCATTAGCTGTAAACAGAATGTAAGATGAAGATGGAGCTGAGATGAAGATTGGTGTGAGCAGATGAGACGCGAGCCCGTGGGATAACAGCCAGGGGGCCTCATGTGCTCGCCAACAGCTCTCGAATGCAAATTACTGCGCTCTATTTCAATTCACACCACCCGTTATCGAAGACATCTCTAACGAATTTTCGACATCTTTGACATCTCTGACGCAGCGAAGACGTGCCGAATTCAAAGGCTCCGCCTCGCGTCGTAGCAAAAATTAGGTGGGGAAGTTGAAAGTACACTTCAGAAAAGATGTCCTCCCAAATTTGCGTCATTTCCTGGAGTCACGAAGGACGTTCATACTTACGTGCCTGTTGAGCGTGAAGGCGTGAAATCAGAGAGGGCCATGCTTGGTTTGTATATATTTCCACCTTGAATATTTAGCGTGATTTTCGTCACGAATTTCGGCATGACCTTCTATTCGAAGCCATAGATGTAGCATTAAAAATAATAATGACGAGCAGACAAGCAGAGTAGAGCAACTAAGAGGTTACAACTATTGGTTACACTATTTGATTCAAAAATAAAAGCTCGCTCAGGCGGAAGAAGGATATTCTCTTCTATCCTTTAGCAACTGAAGAGGCTTAGAAAGTCTTCAACGCTGTTCAACAGCGTTCTGTAAGTACAGGGTGCGCCATAAGTTCTTGCACACAATATTTAGTGTGCCACAGCCGCTGAGTTCAACGTAGTGACATGATCTCTATTGCGGTACTGAACCATCTCAATAGTAACTCAAAACACCTATCAGATCAGGGATACGTCTCCATTAGCTTTTGTAATAACTCAAAGTTGAGAGAGTAGGGAGCACCTCGTGGAGCGCTGGTGTATATGGTATATAACTTCTCGAAGCTTTACCTCAGCTTGAAGCTTCGAGTCCAAACTTAAGTATGATATAGCACTTGATTCGCTCTACAACATAGTTGAGTATGGCTATCCATCAGAATCGGATTGGCGTTATAGAGGAGTTCGTTCTCAGCACGGGATTTCGGTCGTGCCTCATTCTAGGAGGTGCATATGGCACAGAGCAGATTCTGAGCTTTACAGAAGCGTCATCTTTGCGCTGTTCGACTTGACTTGGAAGCAGCAGGATGTCTTCTTTCCAAAATTACTCTGCGAGTGAAATCCAGAGTAATTTTAATGTTGTGATTCACAAAAAACGGAAAAAAATTGCTCATACACCACCTTTCCTTAGAAACTTCCTGAAATTTCTTAAAGAAAGGGGAGATGGGATCCCAGTACATCCGCTGAATTCCTCGATGTCTCCTCCGTCTGCTCCAATGTTTTGGTGAGAAACGATTTGATTTGCTCTGAGTAGTGTCTTCCGTTCGAAGAGACAGTGTGACCGCGCTCCAAACCGTGGCGCGAGCAGCTCACTTTTCTCTCAAGTTTGAGCTTCTACGGAAGCAGGTGGCGACATCTTCCTGTTCTGATAGGTGATTTGGGTTGCTATTGAGTTGGCTCATTTTCGCTATAGAGGTCATGCCATTATGTTGAATTCAACCGCTGTGGTGTTGCTAAGTATGGTGTGCAAGAACTTATGGCGCACCCTATAGAATCGGGTCTTGTATCTTCCACGTCGGCTGCCTTGTTTTTATCAACCAGTTCGCAGGTCTTCATATAATAGAAATCTGGGCTGGAATTCATGAAACGATAAACAGCAGACCAACGATGATAAGCACGGATGCTTGTGGTATAGACCATGTAATGCAAGGAGGCGCAGATTGCTAAAGTTGGTTTGCTAGCCTGCTTTCGCTTGGTTATACTTTCATGAATCCTAGTCCTGTCCGTTAGTGGGAGTCAGGTTATAAAACACCTTGAGGCTGGTGAACCCATTTTGAGCTTGAAAATCATTGATGGACAGTCACTCCAGGCACGCGTCCTCCTCCAAATAGAACACGGATCCCGATTTCAGAATAAACTGATTCTGAGGCAAGTGGAGCTTTCTGGCGGGGATTCTGTGGCAAGAGGGGGAATTTACAACAGTCCACTGATCAACTGTCATGCATGCCAGTAGAACCATGTACACTCAGAAGTGAGAGAAGTATTGGTAAAACATACAGATCCAAATTCTTTTGCAGTGAATCTAGTATGTGCTCAGTTCTTAAAGGCAGCACCCACGGAAAATTTCGTCTCGAACATTTTGACAGCTTTGAAAAACCCTGGACTTCGAGAATACTTTCGTCGAACAAGCTGTACTGAAAGCGTCCTTTTCCTTACTTACAAGATGATTACCTAGGTTCAGGCGGACTTGATTCTCAGCTGATTGGATGCGTTTTCGCGGTTGCTTTTGGTTGCAGTAGAGCACCGAAATCTTTTTGGGGCGCGGGAAAGATCGATTGCCAGGTGATCTAATTGTCAAACCGTCGTTCTTCTCAAGTAAATTCCTCATTAATCTTTGAAAATCCGGTCTTTTTCCCCCATCTTCTCTCTTTTGCTTGTTTTTTTTTTTGAACTGTGATCCTATTCTATTATCATTATGCGGTAAATTTTGCTATTTGACCACAGTAAAAACCACTTTCTGACAAAATTTCAATTTTCTCTCATTTCTTCCTTGTTAGGGATCTCCATGATGTTTTGGTTTGTAGATGACCTCTTTGTTAATCAGAGTTAGTTCACCAATGGTTTTTTGTAACGGTAGGATAGACCGCAATTCATAAGAAAATAACTGATTCCGGCAAAATCCGCCTGGTGAAAAATCTGCCATATCGATCTTTTGCCATCGCTCGTTATCCCATGGCCTGCTCTACTCGTTCACTTCTGTTGAACGTAAATGGATTATAAACTACAAAAAACGGTACTTTTAAGACTAAACGGATGTTTTTCCTCTGAGAAAGTGTTGAGCTCTCCCAATATTTCCCACATGCTGAGATGTCAAAAATTTTCTTGGGTGCTGCCTTCAATTTCCCGTGTTTACACTAAGGATCAGAATCTGTGCAGGATCATTAGGCTGGAAAATTATGGAGGCAACTTCTCGTGCAAAACAAATTTGTTGTTTTAGAACCGACACTACGATCCACCTGTGAATCGTGTATGTTTTATTCAATCCAATTTTGCCAAATTTTTCCTGTAGGGGTTATTTGTCACGCTGATCACTAATAATACATCCGTTTTATGCCGTGGCATAGTTCTGTAAGGCTACTGCAGGCATGCAGTGGGTAACGTAAATGTTTTTTTTTTGCAAAATTCTGTGAAAGTTTGCAGAATGGGGCTATTTGACATGCTCTACACTAAAACGACACCACTTTTACGCACGACATTTCATTTGGGTACTGTGGGCATACTGCAAATACAGCTTTCCTTCCAGAATCTACCAAAACTTCACAGAGAGGGGTTGTTTCAAATGCTGATCGCCAACATGGCATTCCATTCACACCACATTTTTTCAAAGTTATGAGGCGAAGTCAGCTTAATTATAGTAGTACTCCATATTCCGATTGATAGTGTATGTATGTGTATTGTGAGCGACTGAGACTGGGCTTCTCACCTTCTCCTCACAGTTTTTATAAGAGAGGTGTTTTAGCCCCGTGCAACAGAGCATTCATTGCGGGTTAATCTCGAAATCCAGCAACAGCAACACTTCTTCCTGTTCCACAAATGTTTGCAAAGACATTCGATGAAATCCAATTGACCTTGATTTACAATACAACTAAAGATGTATCATTGAATGTATGTTATACCTAGAGACAACTGTGGTGCAAGAGACTGTGACTATACCATTCAATTTCTCATTCAAATGACCTATAACAGAAACCTTGCACACACCATTCCATTTCTCATATTATTTGATAATCAATAGGTTAATACTCATTAGCACGTTATGACTCAGTAGTAAATAGGTCCCAAAACCAATTAAAGGTGTAGAAATTGTTCCTCGTCAAGATTATTTTAAATATATAATACCTCATGCATTAGTTTTTCTTTCTGAATCCGATCCCGGGTATATCCCGGAGAATCTCCGTGGAAAATAAGCAATATTTGTGCCAGTCTCCAGGTTAATTCGGAGTGAATTCCCCCGATCTTCAGATGGGATCAGCCGCTTCAGCATCATGGGAAGAAGAAGTTGATTCCGTGAGACTAGGTGGAAACAGCAGTTGTGAAAGAACAGCAAGGAGAACACATGTTAACATATCATCTGAGGCTCCACATTGAACTCCAACTTCAAATGAGGAAGCGTCGAACATTTATGACCGACATAGCTGTGGCCCACTTAGAACACCTGCCACAAAGGGTTTATTGTTCGTTTTTGGAAAGTGCATCTTATATGGCGTCAGTTTCGCATTAATTTTAAAAAAATCCAAACATTCCCCTACAGTATAAAATCAGCAGAACCGCCAGGAATGTCACCTTGCGACAGCTACAGCAATGCTTCCTCTGCTCTTTTCTCTTCTGATTGTGGCTGTGAGTGGTCTGCTTTTTTTCTTTTCATCGCTGCAAAAATAGGGGCTTTTCAGGCATAAATTTTTGTTTCTGAGTCCCCGTAAGCTGGCTCTTTTTCATCCGATAAATTCACCATTAATTCACCTTCATATCAAGCGCTATTGTTTTTTTTTTTTTGGAATGCAGCAATCAGAAAGAAGTAAAGCACCTTTGGGACCCTAGTACGCGTTTTTATGAAACATGTGCTGCATTTAAGTCCAGAGTCTTCCTTACTGTTGATTGGCGCAGAAGTTCCGGCATGTAATTCACACACTGCTATATTTATCCATTTTTTCCTCGAAGATGATTGATAAAAGGATAAAGTGGTCGTGGTGAAGTTGATCAATCCCGTCATGTAGGATGCGCTACGCATTCGACTTCATCTGAGCATCGTAGAGGCATTGAATGCGTATGTGCCCTGTACAGTGATTTGCGGTGGGGGAGGGGGGATGCACCTGATGAGCCAAGTCAGTGATCTATCCTGCCAGGCTCCTCTGGTACCAATTTACCGACCAAGGATGAATGGATGGCTTGGTTGGCCCCGGAAACATCGACTGTGTGCGTGCGCAGGAGCCTCTCACCACTGCGCCACTCGCTCGCTAAAGATGATTGATACTGAGATTTATATTGCCCAGCCAAAATTATCTGCCACTCTCAATTGCATTTCAAGTCTTTGAGTGCCTACAAAGTTGTACACGAGGCTTGCCGTTCACCGTATTCTGCTTGGGTTGTCCCCATGTTCTTCTGAAAGGATAGGTGTCAACAATTTCTTTGTTTGTACATTTGCATGCTGAGACTTTCCCTTTCTTGAAAGTTGGAATGTGAATCGTGCGCAACAAAGAATCGACGAGAACTGACAAATAATACTAGATAGACCAAAAACATCAGTAGTCTATATGCAATAACACTATCCTTTTCAGATTGTCGAGCACGTGAGCTCGTCATCGTGGGAGATGGTTGAGGTTACACTTGCCAGTGAATACTACGACAAGGACAACATGAAATACGCATTGGACGACTTCTCCGACCTCGTAAGCCACCTATGACTTCTCACCACTTATTGTCATTACTTATTTCTCCCACTCTAGTTCGACGAGTTTGCTCAGCAGCAAGGGATTCGTTTCCACAGAGGAAACTTCCGTGAGATCGATACCTTCATTAATGGATTGCCTGTGGCGAAGTACGGACTACGCGGTGTGGACTGTGAACAGGTACTGCCAGTTTTGTCAACCATGGCCATTAACGATCACACATGCCTCCTTGCAGTTCCGACAGTTCCTCAGCGGTGTGAAAGCTCAGAAATACCACCTCCAGTATGCTGCTGTGAAATGTGGTCCAATGACTTTCTCATTCTGCATGGCATTCTCTTGCACTCCAGAGGACTACCTTTTGAGACCTGCTACAACAACAGTTGCTCCGGGAAGGAAATGAATCTGAACATCAAATCAAATAAACGGCTTGGGCACTTAGTTGGCTGGAATAACGTGACAGGGAGATCAAGGCAGTCGTCCACGATCTCACTTTGCATACGCGCTCAGATAATCATCTTTCCTCTGTACGAGCATTCGTGAGAGTATGTACATACCATGCGTGCCCCACCCCACACGAGCTTCTCGTGGGTTTAGTACCAAAGCGGAGCCCCTCTGAAAACATGAAATTCTGTGAATTCTGAATGAAAGTGAACATTGAGCGTAAGATTAGTAGAAACTACTTCGAATCGTTCATGATATGAGATTTTTGTAGTCATACTTTTGCTTGCCGTGGGATCATGTCCTGTGCCTAGAGTCTTCAAATGTCATGTCTCTTCATGGGATTATTTAAAATGCACAGTGGCTACGTGGTGAAGTGCTGAACCTAGACATGTATACATTAAATTTCATCCAGTCGGAAAACTTATGTGGCGGTTATGTTAGTGTACTCTGGGTATTCTGTGGTGAGCCGTGCTTTTCTTATCGATTACTGGGTCTTATTTTTGTACTATTTCGCTGTTTTTTTTTCATACGATATTGATGCAACACTTCCCAACATTTTTTTATGGGAGACATTCAAAATGTATGCCGCGACGCGGCACGCACGTGTATGCTTCTCAAATCCACATTGGTCCTTCAAATCTGACGCATTGAATGGAATCGGTGCCCAACTCCTTACAGTTCACCGTCTCCTATAGCATTCGTCTGTCTCACCCGAGCTCAGAAAACTTGCTTATCTCTCCCCAGCGCAGCTTGTACTTCTCAAGACTGCAACCGTGA
Source organism: Ancylostoma ceylanicum (assembly GCA_000688135.1). Lineage (NCBI taxonomy): Eukaryota > Metazoa > Nematoda > Chromadorea > Rhabditida > Ancylostomatidae > Ancylostoma > Ancylostoma ceylanicum. Next base: position 10,855 of record JARK01000234.1, on the reverse strand, counting down.
TGAATCGATCATCGGAAGTCCAGCAGCGTACCCCTTGTCACGCTGCATTTTTTTAGAAACGGTGTTTGCCTCATGTTACTTTTTTGTTGCAGAAAAAACATGAGAAGGATGAAGGTTATGAAAGCTATGCTGAATAAGTCAGTTTTGTCTTGGGGTGAAAGGAAACGATCCATGCACAAATCAACTTTTTTTCACACAAAAGCATGTCAGTACTTCTTGCACTGTTTGAGATGAAGGTATACAAATGCGTATTCGGTTGACACACTTCTTTATAACACTCAAAACCTCTTGAACAGACTCCGTGCAGCCTTTGAGCAAGGGAAGTGAGATAGTCTGGATGATCTCCGCCATCGCATAATGATAGCAAAAAACTCCTAATACTATAATATATTCCTGATCAATTCTTTGAAATTATCCAAATACATATTATAATAGTTTTAGTATCTTTAACGTGAAACCAACCGGATGTCATGGTGTTGAAAGACGTAGGCCAACACGCGCTAGACTCGCGAAAATCCGCGCGGTCGTCAGTGGGTTGAAATGAGCTTCTCAGCAGCAGCTACAGCTACGTGCAAAAATTCCGGGTAAGTCACCCCTAATTTTTCAACACATCATAACTCGGCATGAAGTCATTAATTTAATTTAATCTAAAAAGCATTCGCATCTGACAGTGTTGCCAGCATAGTATAGTTTTTCGGAAGCTCAAAATTGGACAGGCTTATTATCGAAAGAGTGGCACACGTCGACTGCGATTAATTTAGAACTCCCAGGCCCAGATGGTGACTTTTTCTGCACGGATGACCCTGTTATCGTGGGATGCGTTATCCGGCACCGTCAGCGGGCCAAGAATGTTTGCCTGCGTTGGCCTCAATTTCAGAGTTCCACCTTCGTTGCTTCGAACAAAAGAATAGTCCTCGACGCTTATTCTGCACCCGTTCCGAAAAAAATCAATTGGTGAAAAGATCAATTGGTTTAGATTGGAAAAATTGATTCAAGTTAATGACCACAAAAAATTTTTAAAAAATTAAGAAGTTTTTGAGATCAAAAAGAGGTTAAAATTCTTCGAATGGCGTAGCCACAGTTTGCCCACTTATTGAGCAGGCCACTAGAGCCTATCATATCATAGGACGACCTCCTCCTATTGGCTATGAGCCACTTTCCATCAGCGGTAAAAATCTTTTTGAGAAATGACTTGCTAGAATATCTGTATATCAGTTAGTTGGTGTTCTTCGCTCAACTCACATAAAATCCTTCCACTATTCTTCAGCTTGAGCATCTTCTAAGGCGTCAACTCCATCCAAAATTTTTAAAAAACCACGGGCCCCTGATATTTTGGAAGAGATATTCTCTACAGACACATTATTGATGCTGTAAGTCGCTTTCCTTGCTGATCGTCTGGATTTGAAATCGTAAAGCAAGATTTCACATAGCATCAGTCTTACACAAAAAGCACAACAACACTGTGACATAAATCTGGGCCAAAGTGGTATGGGAAGCAGATGTTTCAGGGTGCCAGCACTCATAAAAACCTTTCAGGGTGCCAGCACTCATAAAAACCATTTGGGATATCGCAACCATTAGGAACAAATCGACGTTAAATTGTGAACTATCATCTACTGCACCGAAACTTTTGCATGCACCTAATATTTCAGACATGTACAACTGTTGTTGCGTTGGAAACCTGTACCGCGCTGCGTCCTTAACAAGCTTGTGTTAAAGAATGAGGTTTTTCATCCTCAAAAGAACCCGTTAATAAATGAGGTTTTTGGCGTTTTCATGACATTTAAAGAACTTTTCTGCGCTCAGCAGCTCGCATGTATGTATGTCGGCTGATAGAGAATCTCGAACACGATCTCTGAGGTAACACACTGCCTTTCAATTCGCCTCAAAGGTTTTTATATAGTCTTTACAAAAGAAAGATGCTAATCTCAAAGGTGTATAAGACTCTTGTAAAAACATCAAAACTACGTTTTTGAGCAACTCAGCCGACTTAGATTTAAAAATGTGTAGGCAAGCGATGTGTCTGCAAGATAGTGTGCCACTTTTGTGGCTCTTTCATTAGGGTAAAAACTATAAATGCGCGCATACTTTTTCATCTGTATCAGAGTTTGGGCGCGTGTGCAGCAGTGGTAAGAGGCTCGCTGCGCACACACACAGTCGATGGTTCGATTCCGCCCGTGGCCAACTAGGCCTTCCTCCCCTCCAGGGTCGCCCAATCAGTACCAGAGAAGTCTGGGAGGATGAAGCACTGATTTGGTTCATCGCCCCCCCCCCCCCCCCCCCCCC
>JARK01000233.1:86827-97821 GCA_000688135.1 Ancylostoma ceylanicum | reverse complement strand
TTCTTCGAATCTCTCAGTAGACGACTTTCTGTTTTCATTCTAGCTCGCTATTTTGGCCAATGTCGTTCAACTGCCGGTCGTTCTTCACCTCCGTTACCTCCGTGTCAACTACTTTTACGTGGCTCCTCATCGTAGTATCTGCTTCTTGTTTTTTTTATACTTGTTTCTGCTCGCATGCTCTGTTACTAACCAATTTCACCCTAGACACTTTCGCACAAGTAATTATAAATGAAACGAGCCTCAGTTTTTTCGCGGATCACCTATGCAACCTTAGTTATACCACTTCAGTCCATGGCCACACCAGGTATTTGCATGAATTTATCCTTAGAATGTCCGGTATACCGGTTCCGCAGGGGCTCAGTTGGTATACGTGCGTGCCGAAGTTCCGGTATACTCCAGTGGACTAAGCTCTGCTGGGCACGTGGCCAACTGGTGCGGATTAATTTGCCTTATTTCAATTATTTTTAATTTACTGGCCTTGGTCTGTTGTGGGTACGTGGTTGCCACTGGCTCCAGCTTTGGCTTTATTTGTTAAAGGAGCTGCGAAGGTGACTAGCAACTGGTGGTTCTTTTACTATCAATTTTTTTACAAGCAAGTGAACAAATTACTATTGTTATTACTAACGCGGTTTTATGGAGCACTGAAAAAAAATTGTTTTTCAGTGTAGCAAATAAATAAATAAATAAATAATAAATAACACTTGCGTGTCACGGGTGGTCTGAGCTGAAAGCTTCTCGAAGCCTTTACAGACCAGGACAGACGTCACTCGGCAAACTTGATATTGTTTACGGTAGGTATTGTTCCAGCAAACATACCCACAACATGACCTCTGAATTCGCTCAGCTACAGCTGATTGGCGCTTGAAAAACCACGCGCCAATAATTTGTGCGCACCCTGTACTGAGCCAACCAGGTTTTAGGTGGAATGGTTTATTTCTGTATCAAATCAGTATCATGTACTAATAGTGTATCAATCCAATGCCTGGAGTTTAATGCGCTATACGTCGGCGAGGCTGGCAGAGCGCTCAGTATACGTATAAAGGAGCATTTGGCAAGCAAGAGACTTAGAAGCTTAACATCACCGCTTGGTAAGCATATGATCGAGGAGCTCGACGGGAATGACTTCTGTGTCAAATGCAACATTTTGACATATGAAGTAGATGTTTCTGCTAGGAAAGTCCTAGAAGCCCTCTGGATTGCGACGATGAACCCAAGAATGAACAACAGGAATGAGTGGCTATACATAACTAGTGATTTCTTGCCCTAGATATCTTGCATAAGCTGCAGACTGTAGATATAATAGGAATCGGACAGCCAAGCGACTTTCACTTGTCCGCAACGACATTCAAATGCGAACTTACCGCAATAACGGTGGATAAAGGGTTGGTTTATCCTTCGCTATAGGATCTTTTAGAGTAGCAAACTCGGGGTAATGTTGAGAACTGGCAGGGTTTGGTGGAGAGGTTTGGCGGTTTTGACCACGAATAATAGCCGTGAGTCACTTTTACACCTCTGAAGCCGAAGAAGAATCAGTCGAATCATCAGGCCAGAAGTGAACCTTTCCACCTTAAAACCTGGTTGGCTCAGTAGTAGAAGGGATATTCAGAGAGCCATGCCCATGTTCAGAGAAGAAGGGACTGGAAGTTATCCGGGTTTTGGTAGATGTTCTTCTGCAGCAATTCCCATAGGCGAAATAAGAAACAAATACACTCCAGCGAATCACATCAGGACATTGAAATTTTCCGTTGGACTTCAACAAAGAACATTTGCAGGTGCCTCATCCGCATCGTTGATATCTATTTACTTCACTAGTTAATTTTCATGCTCTCAGAGCTGCACCATCGAACTGATCTGGACAGCTTTAAAAACAATACGAGAAGAGGAACAGGACGAAACAGAAGAAGGAAAACGCTATCGGTGCATTTTCTCACTTTCAAAATCCATGGAGCACCTAACTGAAACCATTTCCTCTGAATTCGATTAAGATATTACGTTGGACTATGAGCAGAAGATGCGAACAACGTGAAGAAGTGCCGCTAGCATTGAAGTTGGTGATTTGGTAAGACACTGTAAATTGGGAGCAGTTTAATATGAATTGTAGTTTACCGTGGTAACGTTTCCGGCTTTTCCCCCATAACTGCCCTGAGTACCGTAATCACCTCTGACGAAGTCGTATGATTGGTACCCATTTCTAAAAAACAATCCATGATGAGCGACACATACAAAGGACGAAAACGCTCTTACTTTGAGAGCCACTGTTGAAAATCGTCGCTTAGTGGCCCGAGGATTTCGGCTGAACAAAAACAAGTGAGCAATAGCGAAGGTAAAAGTCTGATCATGGCGGACAGGGCGGAAACCTAATGGCGATCCGTTAAATGGTTAGGTGGTGCTAGATAAGACATGAAAACTGCCGATAGTGATGCGACATTTGCTCATTGATCGATAGCTGATAGCCTGTTCCATGATTTTCTTGGCTCATTTGCTAAACATCTCTATTAGAGTTGAGTGTGCAGTGCCAGAGATGTATTGTGACCGGGCTGGAAGTCTGAGAAATGTTAATATATTCCCAGATTTCCGAATTTTTTGCAAACCTGAAAATCCATTTTTTCAGAAATGTACACAAGTTGGCATGGATGCTAAGAGACTTAAAGTGACCCAATCCGACATGGATATTAAGATACTGAATGTGACAAGTAATCCTCCAGGCAGTTTAACACTTCAAAAGGGAGAGAAGAGGAACACCTCAAGAATTAACCTACGAGCTGTTAAGGTCAGATAACACACATTCCATGATAGTAGAATTTTGCATGGAAGTGTCCAGATAAGTCTCGGAAAAGACTATATAAATTTTGATATTAGATTATTTATACCCATGTAAGTTACATTTATCTGCTCAATAACACTTGTTGTTCCCTTTCTGTGTTCTGCGCCCACAATTTTGCTGTGCTAAAGCAGGGATATCTGTAGGATAACCAGTAACGGATTCAAAATGTCCACAAAGAACAAAATTCCCCTCGATCGGCTTTGTTGATTGGCCTAGATCAGCTGCATAACCACATTGCGCAAAAGCTAACCAACAGTAAGATGATTTAATGCCAATACCCTTTTTAAAGGCAGCACCAGTAGAAATCCTGGACTAGGGGGTGAGGTGCGAATGGTAAAATGCAAACTCAGCACATCACAAAAGTGAAACGAACACAGACAAAGATGGCTTACCTGCAAAGAAACTGAGGCTATTGTCACGAACACGCCCGCCTCGTGCTTCGTAGGGCTCGTCGCGCCAGCCTACGCTATTGCGTATGCGTAGCATCACCAGAGTTTTGCGGCAGGACGCGCCTACCCTACAGCGGAGCACTCGTCCACGCTTTCGATGCATGGAAAACAGCGCCATTTCATTTGCTGCGCTTTTCGCGTTCTTCACGCAATTTCATCACTGTCCATGAGCTTATATTCCCTAAGAACCCTGAAATTCGGGGAAATCTGTAACACAAGAATTTCCGGGCTTGCTGTCTCTGAAGAGTCATTGACTCTGTTCAAGCAAAATTAAACAGAGTATTACTAACATCAAAATCGTAAATTAGGTGACGGGAAAAGTTCCAGCAATTCCATGCAAAACTGCAGGATGGTTGATTTTCGGTTTTTTTCTTCTATTTTTCTCAGAGTTGAAATGTTTGGATATACTCAGCGTATAAGAAATTTCCCAAATTCTGGAAGCGAATGTCGTCAGACAGCGAAGCCGCAGTCGGCATAAGCTACACTCTGATTGCGTGCAAGGAGGAGACGTACGAGGGTGGGTTGAAAAGTTTCCGGAATGACCACAATATAGTTGCTGTTTTCCAAACATTTTTATGGCATTGTATTGATAAGTCCCTCATATGAAAACACTAAGAATGTCAAGTCGATCTGACAAAGAGTCCGTTTCTGACAAGCAGTTTAATCCAAGCAACTTGGAATGCACTCAGCTATCGGTAGAGACGGAGTTCAGGCGGTCACAATATCGTTTTATTAGGACGGGAAAACGGAAAGGAAATCAAATCGCATTAGCATGCCGGTGAAATCACACCATCCTCTTCATTTCCCAAACTTAGTTTTTAGGTTTGGAAAATAGAGCGTAGCTACACGCGAACAGAAAGTGAACCAAGCGCAGAACGTTGAAGAAAGGCCACTGTTCCAAAAATTATATATAAAATGCCTGACGTCGTCTTTGCGGGTGGCAATCAAAACTGTACGAAATCGAGAAGCTTCTGGGCATCCCTTATGTACAATAAGTCTTTGTTTCACAAGAGATAATAAGTCTAGAAAACTTTTTGAAAAGGCGGTGCCGCATTTCCACAATCCTAAAAAGAGCATATTCCAACGAGAAACTTAGCCTCCTGTTTTTAACAGTTACCTTGGAATGGAAAAGGAAGCCATAGCTGAAAATGAAGCCTAGGTTTAGTACTACGCTCTGGATATATGACAATGTTCGAAACCTCGATCGAGACCACAAAATAAGGTCCGAAGAAGGAAAGGTCCATTTATTGCCGTGCAGTGGTGGTGGTACCTGTTTTCGCTCCCGCCGAGGGAATTTCGCTAAATATCGGAGAAGGTGTTACTTTGTCATATCGACCGAGATTTTTGAAAGAATTTGAAGTGGGAATTCTAGCGAAGTGCCCTTGTCTGCTCAAGTAAAACACCTTTGCATCTGCACGACAGTATGACCGTTCTACAAATATGGATGCCTCGGCGGGAACCTGTGAGTATCGAGTTCGAAACTTCTCCCTGTCAGCTTATCTTTCTTTATTGACTTCATCGTACTCCTGCTCGTCCATGGAAATCAAATTTCTTCTGTCTAAGGAAAGATTATGGTTATGCGAAGAGCGAATTTTAGCTGTAGACGGTTATTTTGTCTGCTTCACAGGAGGAGATTGTAGGGAAAGAACGGATGGCTTGGAAGAGATCGGACCGAATGCGTTGAGCTCCCATGGGGATGGGCAAAAATACGAAGTATTGAGTGCATGTGATTTCTTTCGTTATTATTGTCATTCCAGAAACTTTTCAACCCGCCCTCGTAGCTTAGCACCTGCCCGTTGGCAGAGCAGAGAGGTGCCAGGAAAGCTGCGAAGAAGGGATCCGGGTTATTAAGACCTGCGGAATGGTTGTGGAACGTTGGAGCACAGACTTCTCTGCCAAGAATTACATCGAAGTTGTTCATGCACACCATTTATTCCCATAGCAACAGTTACAGAGAAACATTTGATACGTCTTGATTTTAACGACGGCAAAGTCCGCCAAGGCATGTTGCACCGACCGTGCCGCAACGGTTGCACTTGGGACCAGGCTTGTAGATCTGCTTTCCTGGGCCGAACTGTCCGCTGCAAAAGATATGTGGGCAGTTTTGTTTGTTAGGTATTTGGGCTTATCTGACTTATGTGGAGCTACACTTACGCGGGTCCATAGTGGCACACTGCATTGATGAACGATGGGCAGTGGTACATGGCGCACCCAATGTACTCGTGAGTGTCCCAAGCCATCTGAACAGTTATTTGGATCAATTTTTCTTTTCATTTTCAATCCCAACGTTACAGAGTAACTTTACTCACCTTCGCAAAGTGTGCTATTGGGGTGTTGCCGTGGAAGATATTTGTAGTCTGATCAAGTGTGAAGCTTGCAATCTCATTCCACCAGCGATTCGCAGCCTAAAGTAAAGCTAGGAAGGTGCAGCTCTTGCAACTATAACCCTAGCGGGATGGACATTCATATGTGGTGCAACCTACCCTGGTTGCCACGGTATTAGAATCGAGATTTTTATTGGGGAATGTGTATCTGTTCTCGCCCCAGTTGCGGCGACTAGCTGGATCAGAATCCGCATTTATACATCGCTTTGCATATTCAAAAGCTGTTTTCTCTGCGTCGCAGTCATATTTCTGAAAAAATCTACATCAGTTTCCATTCCTCGGGGTGGTACAAGTATCTTCTGTCAGCGACTGTAACCCTGTATACTCACAATCAGCATCATTTTTGAACCGGGTCGAAGTTTCTGCCCTGAGTGCCCGTTCGCAACAAGTTGGTTGACGAGGTTCAATCTAGGAATTTCTTCGCTCCAAGAAGGAGAAGAGAAAAAAAGGGAAGCTATGATATGTTCCAAAGATATTAGTCATAACATTACTAGTTACCCATTTCATTACAGATCGTTCATAGGAAGAGAAGTTTTTTTTTTTCACGCACCTATGATTGTTGTGATGATTAACGAATGTCTTCCTCAAACCGTCAGTCATTATATATCCGTTGTTTGGACACATCGAAGTTCGATCTGGAATAGCATCTAAGATATGTCGAGTGAAATACGAGGAATACCTACAAAGTTTACCCTGAATTATAGTTAAAATAATTATGGGTGAAAAAAGACGTAATAGCGGTGTTATATGTGAGAAGATGTCCACCAATAAGATTCAGCAGACTCCACTAGTTTCAAGCTGTACACACGCAATGCACCATGTCCTCCAATTATTTTCTGCGCGTCCGCTTATTTTATGGAAGTCGTCGTTCTCATTTTCGACCGATCATGTGGTGTGGTGTGGCGCTTGGGCCCAGACCACTAGTGTTTTCGGATCTTATTTTCATGGAACTCATGCAACACTGTTTGCGATCTGATTGTGTTCTTTTGAGCCGAACGCTGACGTAGCGCTTCCAGCTATTTCTTTGGAGGCGTGTCAGCACGCTTCGCCCATCGCTGCTAGCATACTGTGTGTGAGTGTGTTGTTATTTATCTGCGTTCATGTAAAACACCTTCAGTCATATCGGTAAGTAAGAATATTATATATAGCGACTGTTTTCCACTGAGTTCTAGACCCACTAGCGATGCTACGTATATCTCTTCTCGAATAAAAAAAAGAAAAAAAACTAAACGACAATGGATCATAACAGCTAAGGCTTGCCTGGCGCAACTGTCGAAGTTGTTGCTTCCGGCCTCGGTGTAGTCACTGGTACTGGTGTCGTTACTGGCTGTGTTGTTGGCACCGATGCAGTTGTTGTAGCTGATACAGTCGATGTAGTTGTTGCAGACGTAGTCGTAGTCGTAGTAGATGTAGTAGTAGTTGTGGTAGCCGATGGATCAATGTATCCAGCTCGACATAGATTATGCGAGCATTTTGAACCAGCGTAGGTGCCACAGTCTTCATGTTTTGTACATCCCATTCCAACCTCGTAGATTTGAGTTCCATTGGCAGGGCCCCTAACGATACAATGAATAAATGTTTTGGATTGCAAAAACCCTGAACTGCGGATGTGTATCACCGTGTGGGAAAACGAGGCGGACTCTTCTGCCCTTTACGATCAACTCGTCCCGGTCGCATTCAAATTTTGCATAGTCATGTATAGTGGAATCGCGCGCGAAGGGAATGAGTCAACCGTAATGGGTGGGATGAAGATTTTAACGAACCAGTCACAAAACACTACCCCGCCCCGTTTTTCCTCACAATGATACAGTGGGCGTCGATGGCGGCGACCCGTCTGCGGACTCGAAAAGCACGCGGCGCGACCGCACCGCTCACGCTAGAATCGTTGCCGCAGTGGCTTACCTGGGTTTTCTTAATAGTTGTTCATCATATTTGATGATAACTAATAAGAAAACTAACTGACTATCAAGAAAGCCCCATAATTTGCTATCCCAGGAAGGATTCTCGCTCGAGCGGCGCGGTCGCGCCGCGTTCTGTTCGAGGCCGCAGACGGGTCACCGCCATTGACGCCCACTGTACACACCCCTGAACAGCAGTTTTTATGAAGCTTACGCCCGATGTAGCTATTTTTTCACTGAACACTAGAAAACTGCAGGTTTTAGAGTCATAAATCGAAAGCTCAAAATGGAATTCTTCACTAGTGCCCACCTAATTGTAAGATCTATCGGCCTGGTCAATCCAGAATCTTCAATTCTTATTTCAATAGAATCATTAGGCTGGCTTCTCAAAACCGTTCCGAAACTACTTAGAAACTCTCCATGACTTTTCCGAAGATTTCCAAAAATATCTTGTCTTTGTCTTAGGTCCCCTACAGTTTTGACAACTCTGGATTTACTTATCCGAAATAGTGATTTGCACAGGGAGTATCGCACGGTGTTGAAAGTGCTGCGCTAAGGTGGATTTTTTTTTGTAGATGATTTAGTGCCTTAGCGGGCTATCATCATGTGATCTGTGCAGAGTAATAATTCTTCATCTCCTCACAAGTCTCCTAATAGTCCTTAAAACTCACAATCTTGAGAGTTAATACAAATTTGAAGAATTTCTAAGATCACCATCAGATTACTTTTCCGAAATTCAATTGTTCATGATTATCCAGAAAATCATTTGACATTGCTCCCCTCATCCTATAATAACAATTTTGAGAGAGAAAAGGCTCTCGCTCTCGGTAGTAGTTATAACCTCTCATAGATGTGTCAATTATGTTGTGAGGCAAATTTGCCCTGCCCTAAAACATATTCGGAATCGAGATACTCTGCCATCAAGAGACGCACATTCTCATTGAAATGTCTTTTGGTATAGTTTTTTATTACTCGGTCATGACGCAACTATTATATATTGTTTCTGAAAGAGTTCCACCCGAAATTGGTTACATATTTCCTCTCATATGAAAAGCCCCAGAAGTTGCCATTTAAACTTGTTTCGGGTTACCCCGGCATTGTGTGATTCACTTACTCGGGGTAAAGCATGCACGCGATGTACAAGTCACCCTTGCAGTTCTTCTGCGCACAACCAATTCTTGTCGCCTGTCCATGTGCTAACTGCAAAAATTTAGGCGTTTTGGCTCTCACCTGTTACTCCTGCTACTTGTTTAAAGCATGAACGAACCTTGGCAAAGCTTTCCAACTCCGGATTGTCGAAGATGGGAGGATTCTGAACACTCACATTTCTAACGACATCCCACCAACTTTTCACAGTTTCCTTGAACAGCGGGTTTGGATTGCAACTGGTTAACTGTACCCTAAAGTAGTGGTTTTCATCTCTCTGTCTTCTGTAGAAGAGTTCGATTAAACGCAAAGGTATTGTGCTATAGTGTAGATACTTATAGTAAACCTCCCACTAAAATTGAGTTACTTTTCATGTTCCCTCTATTAAGTGAGTAAAAGAAACTTACTTCTTCACAAGAGCTGATACTCCTGGTGGCAAATTTGGCTTTTCCACGCATTGATCTGCAGCCTTTTGAGCCTCCACTTCGAGAAGGCAATCCCAATCCTAAATTTCCGCTTAAATGCATGTGAAACACTTCGAACTCTGCGAAGAAAAAATATAGAGTCGGCCGCTCTACTGGTCAGTTAGCGGTCGCTTCGGTCGTTCACGTCACTACTGTGACAACAAAGTGGCTCTGAAGAAGGCGAGTTGCCGAATCGCAAGCCAAAATAAACTGATTACCTACCTCGTGTACAGCTCACAAAAATAATCAGAATAGAAAAAATGTTGTTCAGCGATTTTTTTGGTTACGGTGTGGGATGGCGGTTGTTTAAACTTATTTTTGAGCGAAAACTACTTGGAAGAAATGTAAAAAAACAATTCTACGGGTGTTTGCCCAGAATGAGCGTTTAGAAAGTGGTGTTTCCATTATTTTTTTCACTTTTTTCTCTGGCCATCTTTGATTTTCTTATAAAAAGAAATGTTTTTTCTAGCACTTTCACATGTCGTAGTTCCACTGTTGTATACAATTCCTAATAGAAATTTCTGTGATATTCAGAACGAGATAAAAACTCACAAGCCTGTAGACGTTTTTGCCTCGGGGACAAGTCTGGTCTTTGCATAGGGCTGTTCCCTCAGCGATTGATTTCCTCAAGTTGTTCACAACTGTGAGATATTGGTATCTTATATCATCAGTAGATCCCCAGTTCCAGCATTGATATCCTCCTGTATTTTATGTGGTAAAGCACCGATTTTCTCAGATCAGTGGATGTAAGCCTTTTCAGCATGTACCGCAGCGCATAGAGAGCGGTGATGGGTAGGTTCAGACGGACGATGTGGTTCGAAAGTCTTCTGATAGGGCTTAAAGCTGGGTCATCGTGGATGTTTTTTTTCCATAGCACTTGCGGGCGAACGAAAATCCTTTACAAAGCTATGTGGATCTCTCTCATATTCTACGCAATTTTGCTTTCGTTCAGGATTTAGCGCACTGTTTCTTATGTGCTGCGGTATCTGCAGAAAATAACAACTCACCAGCTGGAGCTCCAGCATCAGAGCCGCTTATTGCAAGTGCGGCAAACGCCTGAAGAACATTTGTTTCAGGGAGAATTGCCGCCAATCAGAGATAGTGAACTCACCAGCAAACGAGAAAGCATTGCTGTTGTCTATGGCTAGACGGATTTCGACTGCCAATTTATACGGAATGTCATTGGCCACATCTATTGTTTTTATGCATGGTAGGCTTTCAACATCAATGGCCTCCTTTGTTCTTTCAAAGTTACAACGAATCATGGAATTATTACGACATTTACGTTACTTCAGAAAAAGTTTTAATAACACTAGTACTCGTATAGCCTGTATTCCATCAAAAAAGCACAGGGCGATTGTATCATACTAAAATGCTGCCAGACCTCGAACGGCAAAATTCGTTCTTCAAAACACTGCGGAGGTGAGCATTTTTGGTTTAGCGGTGCTCTCAGCATACATTTGTTCTATTATGTACTGTGAAAGCGCTGTCCATTTCAAACAGACTAACTATACTACTTCATGAAAATTTGCTGAGGATTGCCACGTTTGCTTGGTCCAAGATCAAGGCCAAGTTGGCTAGTTGACTCAGCTGCTGTGGGTAACAAAGTTGAAGTCGAGTAATGACAAAGAATTTCGTTTTCTTCGCTGTAGCTGCCTCGCGACCGCGAGTTAGCAGAGCAGCGATGCTGTTTCATTACGACGACCCACGAATTTTCATAGCCTATTTCACCATTCATGTTACTTGGCAGGCTTCCAAGATGAGGTAAGTCTCGCCAGTTGTTATAGGCCAGACATGTCTTGGCACCCCCATCCCCCCCCCCCCCCCCC
>JARK01000233.1:46161-70152 GCA_000688135.1 Ancylostoma ceylanicum | reverse complement strand
GTAAATTTTGATTTTTACCTTGATTTACAGGTGTTTTGGGCCACTTTTGTCATGTTCAGACATGTTAAGGACCGACTGTTGTGTTTACCACAGTTGGAATGAATGAGATAAGCCCATCCAGTATAAAAGGGAAGAGATGGGTAGGATCTCATTATGTCGAAGAGGAGGAGCCAGGAAGGCGAAGAAGGACACGGATGAGGGGGGACGCTGCAGGGTTGGGCCGGGGCCCACAAGGGGTGATAATGCTATGCAAAGGGTCCACTATTGCGGCAACGGTGCACCGGCATCCAAAAGTGGAGAAAAAAACCTAGAAACGGGTCCAGCTGTAGGACGAAAGGGCACCGGCGTCCAAAAGTGGTGAGACGGGTTTGGAGTCGGGTCCAGCAGTGTGATAAGGGTACGCCGGCGTCGAAAAGCGGGGAAATGCTTGGAGACGGGTCTAACAGTGTGATAAGGGTGTTGGCGTCCAAAAGTGGGGAAGCGTTCAGAGACGGGTCCAACGATGTGATAAGGGTGCGCCGGCGTCCAAAAGCGGGGGAATGCCTGGAAACGGGTCTAACGGTGTGATAAGGGTGTGTTGGCGTCCAAAAGCGGGGGAATGCCTGGAGACGGGTCCAACGGTGTGATAAGGGTGCGCCGGTGTCCAAAAACGGGGGAATGCCTGGAGACGGGTCCAACGGTGTGATAAGGGTGCGCCGGCGTCCAAAAGTGGAAGGAAGGCTAGAAACGGGTCCAAAGGTGAGGTGAGAGGCGCCGGCGTCTGATCTGAAAGCGGGGAACGTATTGAGACGGGTCCTTCGGTCCTACACAAGGAAAGACGTCGCTCCCCTCTTGCACAGCTGTGGGAAAGGCGACTCGGAGCCAAAAAGCTCGAAGGTGCAGAAAACGCGAGTTTTGATCAATGAGGAATGGCCGGTGTGGTGTGAGAAAGATGCCACATCAAAGCAATGCGAGCGAAGCGAGCAGAAAAGAAGCCTGAGAGTCCGGCGTCAGCCGGACGATCAGGCTGGTTAGAAATTATTATGAGATGCGAGCAAGATTATAGTATTTTTTCCCGAGAAATCTGACTGAGAATTTGAAGTTTCTTACAAATATTCATGTTTTCTCTCGAGGTATTTTATCTCCGCAAGCAAAGAACTCTTTCCAAGCATTTCCGAGTACCCTACTTCTGTTGAAGGCTAACTTGCACAATAATTCTTGCTATGTTTGGAGCAAAAATTGAAACTCACAAGTCTGTAGATGTTTTTTCCTTGGGGACAGATCTTGTTGTCTTTGCATGTGGCTGTCCCCTTAGCTATCGTTTTCCTCAGATTGTTCACAGTAGAGAGATAATCGTATCTTATCTCATCAGTGGACGCGAAGTTCCAGCATTGATATCCTCCTATACACTGACTGATTAGAATTCGGATTTTCTCAAATAAACCTAACCTTCATCGTGCACCGCACTGCATAAGCAGTGGTGTGGCTAAGCACGGTCTTACGGCAGAAAGACAAAATGCCGGTAATGTGAAGCGAGAGTGTGCAGGTAGTGCTTCAAGCTAAATCTGCCTTTTTTCTGAGTGGAAACTGCCTTTTTTCTGGCTGCCTTGTACATCATTGGAGGCCCTTTGCAATGGTATTCAGATCTCGGGTTAAGACTAACTGCAGTTTTTAGGTCCAGGATTCAGCTTCATTTCTCAAGTGCCAGTGGAAAATGAAGAAATCAGTAACTCACCAGCTGGTACAGCAGCGTTGATGACACTGGTCGCAACTGCGACAAATACCTAAAAAAGGTATGAACCCGTGGGATTTTCGCCAGTGTGATGGAGGAAGCAAACTCACCAGCAAACGAGGAAGCATTGCTGTTGTCTGTAGAAGCCGAATTTCGGCGGTCATTTTATACGGGTCCTCTTCACGCATATCCACCCTTTTTATGCGTAGAATTCATTCTAGATCAATGCTCTCTTTTGTTCTCCTACTGATATTTGTAATCATGAATTTTGATATGTCGTTCACTCCACATTCGAAAAAGTGTTAATAACGTGGACTACTTGTGCACCAATTTCCGAAGAAAAAGCATAGTGCGACTGTACGATTCGAACGAATCCTAAACTGGAGATTTTGATACAAGAAGAAGGTTTCCATGGAGATGCAATGAAGGTGTTCGTTTTGGCACGTCTCCTTCGAAGCCGTGTAACTAGCTGCAATATCAGTTTGCTATCTGAAATAATAGCTGCTAGAGTCCTCGAGACTTCGGTCCCAAAACAAATTTTCGGAACTTCTGTGGAGTATTGACGACGTCATTCGGAAGCTCCGCGGGAGTTACGAAACTATAACACGACAAGGGCCGTTTCGGAAATTCCGCGGTGCTTCGAGGCGAATATTATAGCTCGAAGATATTAATGTATCGAAGAGTCCATTTTCGTCCAGTTTTTGCAGTGATGTATATGTTCTTCCTTGACTTCAGTTATCATTACAAGAAAAGGAACTTAAATATGAAGTTTTTTTTTGTCGTTTTCCTTCGAAGTCTTCTTTAGCATAGCCTACAGTTGACATACAAATGTCGAATTTCGGAAAAGCTCATGTCGGATAAATGTACCCCCTGAATTGTTCCGAAGACCACGAAAACTCCATAGGTCTTTCCATGACGAAAGAAAAAGATTTTTTCCGTACTGTCATTATAGTCAAAACCTTAGGGTACGTAGCACAGTCAGAGGGCACACCTGCTCGGCATTTTTTTTTTCAAAAACGGAAGCATTATCGGAGTTGTTAGTGGAACGCTATAGAAACATTCTTTATGGAGTTCGTATGCTATATTTTTGACCACGCCAGAAGAGGAGACGTTCATCGCTCCATGTTAGTGAACTTTACCTCATTACTCGAGCTATGATTGGTTCCATAGTGAACGAATTACGTCACTCCCATTCGATTTTGGAACATTCTTGGAGCTTGTTCGAATTTTCCGCTAACCCATCTCGAGACCTACGGTGGGGTGCGGTATATCCAGAGATGGGTCTGCGGAAGTTACAGAACTTTGTCTGAGGTAACAAGACCTAATGTGTGCAGGCTCTCCTATGGATTGAAAATAAGACTTTCTAAGCCTTCACAATGTGCTCTGCTCTCACAGCACATTTATTTTACTATGTTCTGTGAATTCGGATTTTATTGCGGCCCTAGGGAAAAGACGAAAGACTACTACGTTTGTAGGATAGTTTAATGAAAGTCTGTGTGTATGTGTGTATGTGTGTATGCATGTAACGAAAAAAAATTGCGGAGAATCAACCAATCGCTACCAAACTTTGCATACATGTTCCCCTGCGCCAGCGGAGGTTTTAGGCTTTTAGGAACGTGACTATTGCAAGCATTTCAGAAAGAATCGACCAGTTAGACAATATCATCTTCTTTTTGGCAAGGATGAGTGGAGAAGGAACTTGATCACCAAAAGCGATGATCACTTTGAAATGCATTTTCACCGGATTTAACAATTGTTGCCATCAGTGTTCACTAGTCGGAAGAAATGAAGCACCCGATCGAAGCCGGACACGTCATCCAATAGTTAAATAAAATGTTCCAAGGAGGAAATATTTCAGCTAATTCCCTTATTTGTCCAGCTTTAGAATTGTTCTTTCGAATGCAGATAAATTATGCAGCAACGTTATGACATCTGTTGTTGAATCGGGGGTCTCAGGTTCCAGTGGAACTTCAGTCGTAAGAGGTTTAAAAGTGGTTCCGGTTGTTTGTCCTGCGCACAGCACAGTCAAAGGTTTCATCATATTTTGTCAGTCCTTGGCTATATCACTGGCAGAAGTTCACGTCATCATATCTGTTCTATATCCCATATCTCTAGCTAGATAACTCACTAGAACTCTCCCACCGTAATTTGCGGCACAATCGTATAGTTTCAGCGATGAACGTGGGCAATCGCCTACCGATGGTTGAGCCACGTTGGCTAGACCGTGCAAAAACTAACGTTCATGCGTATCACTTTTATCACTTTTTGTTTTTTCACTTTCATTATTATGTGTGGATCTGTTGGGTTGACATTTGCGAACGCACGTGAAACAATGAAAGGTATTTTATTGCTAGATAGTACGCTTCAATGCAATGTACCCCACAATCGTACAAATGCTAAGTGCACGCTTTTGAGCCACATCACCTGCAGACATTCACTTTTCTACTAGTGGTAGGTTATGGAACATTTCAGACAGTTCTCGGTAGCGGGATGATACAGGGGTATCAAAACGTTTCCGGCCTAGACCACTTACACTACAGCTACTACAGTGAAATTTCAAAACGAATAAATATAGATCTCTCGAAGGTCAACCCACTTTTCATCTTGCCATTCTATTGAAGCTGACCAATTTTATATGGAGTTTTGTCGCATGGGAACAAACATCAGACCTAAGCTATTTCATAATCGTTCTCGTTCCACCGAAGCGCCGTTTCGAATTTTCGGATAGATTCTGCTAGCTGGGCCATGAACTCTGCTTACGAACTAGCAGAATTGCGTCCACATTCTCAGAAAGGAATACAGTCTCGTGAAAATGAATACTCCGTTGAAGAGTTTGAATTTTGTGGTCGAGTTTCTGCAGTGATTTTTCTTGATTGCTTTGAGAATGCGCTGGAACAAGGAAGCATTAAACTTACCCGCTTACTTGGGTTTTACACAAATGTAGTCAGGCGGAAGAAATCTTCTCTATCTCTTGGGAGCTTTAGCGGAACGTCTCCGTGTCCAAGTTTCGTGTTCGATCTCACCGATCTCGGACATGTGCCTGTCTGGATATACCACTCCATGCCTAGGAGTTCAAATCTTGACACTGACTTCGCTATTCATTGCCGGTCAAGAAGCATTGTGAAGTATCGTTAAGTATCGTTCTCGCTTTTTTCGAAACGACCAAAAATCTTTTTCGAAGGTTCGACAAAATTTTTCTGTCGAGTGCCGAGAAGGTTTTGGAGGCTGTTTTCTGCGAAGCTTCAAATTGTTGGATGACTGTCCAGGGAACTTCCAAAGATAGTTCCAGATAGCTCAACTCCTTGCACAGATTCTGACGTCAAAATCTATCTGCACTGTCCAGCGCTTCTCTACACAGCTGCAACAATCTGCCCTCGCCTTGACTCTGTTCGCTGACCAGAGGTCGTTCCATTACTGATCAATTCCGGCTCCCTCGAAAACTCCGTGTTCCAGAGTTCTACATGGGAATCCTAGAAGATTTCCTCCTTGTTAAAATTTGGGAGTGGTATTCTGATTTTGTTTAGTAGAACTTGTTTACGGAACAAAAAGTCAACAGCACTTTACCGCATGATTCACATTTTTGGGAGGTACCCATAGTTTAGCTCGAACAAACCGTTCTGGTTTTCAGACGGGCTGGCACAATCTCATGAAACTTTGCAGTCTAACATGAAAGGCTTCCTCCTACACGATCTCCTCAAAATTGCACAGAAATATGAAACAGGCAAGCTGAGGCCGGAAACTTTTTGATACCCCTGTATGTAGTAATGGTGCGTTTTCTCCATCTAGCTTTTCATCATCAAATCCGTCCATAAGTTAAGGATCTCCACAGTTTTGTAATATTGTCAAATGTTTGTCGTTATACGGCAGAAAATCTGAAGACTGAGATGTTGAATTGCTGTGCAAATTTTTCGTATGGTTGCAAAAGTGAGCCTCCAGTCTGTTAGTGTCGATAAACCGGATACGAATTTTGGGTAGCAGAAGCCTGAGGCGTAAAACAGGCACTACTCTTCTTCGGGTTTTCGTGAATGAAGCACTAACTTCTCACAGTAAATAGTTTGCCGATCTGCACTCAAAAGGTTTTCTGATCGAATCTTTACATTTTTTTTTCGACTAGCGTGTGGAGCAGACCTTGAATTATTTCCGCAGGGAAAGCATCAATCAGGAACACAATTTTTCAGAGTCGTTCCTCTACACCCTTAACAGCAGCTAATGTGACGACTCGTTAAACCTTAGTGTTTGTTGTTCCATCGCCTCAAATGAGCTCGCTCATGCAACAAATGGTCGTATCCCTAGCTTGTTCACTGACTCTCAATTGGTCCACTGCTGTGATAAGGGTGACGCATCCAACGGGGGGGAGGGCAGGGTGATATTTGACGGCAGTTATCCATCAGCTTCCAGGAAAACAAGCAGCATAAGGTTGATTTCGATCTACAATTTTGGACCTTATCACATTCATTGCATTTGCGAATGGTTAATGTTGATTAAATTATCATTAAAAGCGGAATCATAACATTGCGACTAAGTAGCGGGGATCGGGCGATGCAATCGTCGAAGGTTTTGGGAACTCTCCGAAAAAGCCAACCGGGGTATTTGAAATTCAAGGTTGGTTTCCCAAAGCGCATGGTCTTCGCATGGCCTGGATGAATTTTTGGAATACTCTTTTTAACAAATTCCAGCCATGTAGCTTCTTCTATGACATGCGGCCAAAGATTTTGTTGCTGCCACGTGGTTATTTTAATAACTGGACATCCAACATGATCGTGATCGGCCCAGGCAGTGGGGTTGAGGGGGAGGGGGTGGCCATATCCTCAAAGATTTTCCTGTCTATGTCAAGATAAGAAAGGACTAATTTTAACAGGACCTTCCCGAAAAGGTAGCTCAGAAGTTCACTTGACGTAGAAAATCTTAGCAGGCATCTTGCAGGGAGTGTTCCATGATATTCGAGATTTTATTCAGTCTAAGATTGAGCAACTCACAGACACAAATCGGCTCTTCCAGGTTGCTATCCGCTCATTGAAACTGTTGAAGCTGTCTTTTTCCATATGCAAAACTTCAGAATAATTGTGGAAAAGGATCTCGGATGAACTGCCTAAGCCAGCTGGGATTCCCTCATCACTTAGGTAGGAAACAAAGAAAGTGACCGAAGTACGTACAATGTACATATGTGATAGAGTAAATGAAGGCAATTTAACAGAGTCGTACGAAGTCGAGATTTTCGTTTTTCTATCTCATTCTCCGGCCATTTTTTCCAACCATAGCCAAGGGGGCAGCTGTGCGTATCACTATAGAGTAAAACTCATCTGTTTGTGTGTTTGTTGGTTATCGCTTATATCTCACGATCAAGCCGACAAGCACTATTATCACTATTATCAGCGCAAAGCGCAGCTTCGCCGCGCTTCGCGTAGATCACAATGATTTTTTTACACTACGGGGCACAATTCTGACCCGAACGGTATAGGTTTCATGTGCAACAGGGATGAGCGAATACGGGATTTTTCATTACCCGGATAACGGTGCGGATAACGGATAGGCTAAAAATGACCGGATAACGGATACCGGATAACGGATAACGGATAAGCATCCAGTGAAGCACCTCCTAATAACTGTCATCGTAGCGAAACGTGATTAGGACGAGAATTTTGTGAAAGAAAGTTAATACAAGTTCTTCTACCTCTCATAGAAACAGCTGTACCTTTCAAAACAGAAACACTGTCTTGCTTACAAGACATATCATCTCCGGGGAGAATTTTTTAGCAAACTAGTGGACCGGCGAGCAACTTAGCGTATAACAATCCTTGTGTGGCTGCATTCAGCAGGCGACAGCTACGCAATTCCCATAAAATTTAATCTTGCAGCGGGGATGTTGGAAGTTCTCAGACAAGAGCGGCATCAACTCGAGCTTCAGAATTTAGGTCGCAATCAGGTCCCTGCTCGCTCGCATAGTTGGTGCGACTTCTTCACACGGGGTTTCCTGCAGGGCAGAACGTACAGGACGCAGAAAATGTGGGTGTGACAGCCACTCGAGGTTCATGCGTAAGCATTCGGTGCAAAAATGAGTCCGTGCGCTGTTATCAGGGACTATTTCTCCATTCGATTTGTCAATTTAAGGCACACTATTCACATTAATCGAAACCAACTCTATTCTTCTCGTTCTTTTACTCGAAACTTCTTTCACTTCAAATTACTCTGGAATTGGAATTGCATAAAGGCGTATCGAACCACACGTGGGTAATGTCGGCACCCACGTCCTTGCACATGGAATGTCAGGAAAAGCCGCGAAACAGTGGTCCGTGACAGGACCACTGTTTTCTCCATTCAAAGCTATGTGTTTCATCTGAAATAGACCCCACGCTCGTGCCTGTTCGCTTTGGTGAAAGCAACGAAATCGTTCGATATGATTCATAGAAACTTAAACCTCCTTTCAATAATTACAAGCATTCGCGCCTCACGAATGTTGCACGGGATAAACGTATTACACAGCTACTGGGTTTGCTACGATTATGATTAATGAAAATACTGAATGAACTCAGCCATATTAATCAGAATACAAATGGGAAAAGCCTTGCCATCGATAAACCACGATTTTTTCGAAACGTCCCTTAGTCAAGACTGGAGCATGAGGCATGAGCCAACAGTTGTACACAAAATGTATTTGTCTTCAAATCGGAAGATTTAAAAAAAACTCATTTTGACCGAAAGGATGCTCTTCTCTGTTCACGAGACGGAATTAACAGGGTGTGGAGTTTGAGCTTCTCACATATTATATTACTCGACAGTATTCTTTATCGTTCTCTTTGCTATGAGCAGTGTCTCCAAGAAGTCTTTGTTAATATCAGTTTTTTTGCTCATTTTGTTTTTGCTTGTTGCTCACTGTAAATCACAGCAAAATTTGTGCTCATTTTATTGTTTCCGAACGGTGTTATGGATGAATAATTCCCCTGAGAACGAGGAAACCCAGGGCTTTTGAAGTGTTCCGTACAAGACGTTGATAAAAAGGAATAAAACACTCACGAAAAAACACAAGACGAATGCCAGCAAAATAGAGCTATTACAAATGAATGTAGTACTCAGTCATATAAAAAAATACAGCTTCTTCCTCCGAAGCGAGCAGTGACAATACGAAAGCCAACCTTCAAATTTCCTAAGACCTCACGATTTTAGCCTGGACATTTTCATCTACTAATGGCAGCTGGTCAGTTCGTGAAATCCGCGGTTGATATTCTATCTCAGTTGGCCGCTTCACGTTCGGAGCTAGAAACACCTGACTGTCCGTGTTTCATTTGACACCGAACAAATCACTCGAACCAAAGTGTTTAGCCGAAAAGGTTCCGTTGCGAGGACCCCCTCCTCAAAGTTTCCCTGCGACGTGGGTTCCCTTCGCCATTCTGAAGTCCAAGGAGTCCTTCCCCGAAGTCTCCATGCCACGTGAATTCTCATCGTCCTCAAGTCGAAGGATCCCTACGTCGAAGTCCCCCCTGCGACGCGGATTCCTTTCGACCTTCTCGGGTCGAAGGAGAACACCGCAAAGTTTCCCACTGACTTGGGTTCCTTCGACATTCTCGGATCTGACATCCCTCGAAGTCTCCCTACAGCGCTGGCCTTTATTCAAAGCCTCCATGCAACGTGGGTTCCCCTCCACCTTCCCGTGTCTGACTCCTTGCGACACGTGTCCCTTCGTCGTTCTCAAGTCGAAGGACCCGCGCCTCGAAGTCTCCATGCAACGCGGGTCCCTTTGGACTCTCTCGAGTCTGTCCCCCTTGAAGTCTCTCCACAGCTTCTTCTTCTTCTTCTCCCTAGCGTTTGTCCCGCGCATTCGCAGGGCCCGCTGTTCTGGTTCTACTTCGCCATAGAGCTCGATCTTGTGTGTCATCCGTTGTAACTCCTACTTCCTTCATATCCTTGTATATGGCATCTGTCCATCGCTTCTTCGGTGCGCCCCTAGAACGTTTTCCGGGAACTTCCATTTCTAAGGCCCTACGGGTGGGATGATGTGATGGCCTTCTCATTACATGACCGTACCATCTTAACCTTTGTTCACGTAGTTTCAGCTGAATGGGCACCGTCTGCATCATCGTTCTTATGTCCTCATTTCGCACTCTATCACAGAAGTCTCTCCCCAGCGCTGGCCCATATTCAAAGTCTCCATGCAACGTGGGTTCCCCTCCACCTTCCCGTGTCTGACTCCCCTTCGAAGACTCCTTGCGACGCGGGTCCCCTACGTTCTTCTCAAGTAGAAGGACCCGCGCCTCGAAGTCTCCATGCAACGCGTGTCCCTTTCAACGTTCTCGAGTCTGTCCCCCTTGAAGTCTCCGTACAGCGCTAGTTCATATTCAGTCTCCATGCAACGTGGGTTCCCTTCGACCTTGGCGTGTCTGACTCCTTGCGACACGTGTCCCTTCGTCCTTCTCAAGTCGAAGGACCCGCGCCTTGAAGTCTTCATGCAACGCGTGTCCTTTTCAACGTTCTCGTGTCTGTCCCCCTTGAAGTCTCCGTACAGCGCTGGTCCATATTCAAAGTCTCCATGCAACGTGGGTTCCCTTCGACCTTGCCGTGTCTGACTCCCCCGCGAAGACTCCTTGCGACACGGGTCCCCTTCGTCCTTCTCAAGTGGAAGGACCCGCGCCTGGAAGTCTCCATGCAACGCGGGTCCCTTTGGACTCTCTCAAGTCTGTCCCCCTTGAAGTCTCCGTACAGCGCTGGTCCATATTCAAAGCCTCCATGCAACGTGAGTTCCTTTCGCCATTCTCAAGTCCGAGGAATCCTTCCCCAAGACTCCATGCAATGTGAGTTCCGTTTGTCCTCAAGTCGAAGGATCCCTCCTTTTGACGTTCTCGAGTCTGACCCCCTTGAGGTCTCTCAACAGCGCTGGCCCATATTCAAAGTCTTCATGCAACGCGTGTCCCTTTCAACGTTCTCGAGTCTGTCCCCCTTGAAGTCTCCGTACAGCGCTGGTCCATATTCAAAGTCTCCATGCAACGTGGGTTCCCCTCCACCTTCCCGTGTCTGACTCCCCTTCGAAGACTCCTTGCGACGCGGGTCCCCTTCGTTCTTCTCAAGTGGAAGGACCCGCGCCTCGAAGTCTCCATGCAACGCGGGTCCCTTTGGACTCTCTCGAGTCTGTCCCCCTTGAAGTCTCCGTACAACGCTGGTCTATATTCAAAGCCTCCATGCAACGTGGGTTCCTTTCGCCATTCTCAAGTCCGAGGAATCCTTCCCCAAGACTCCATGCAATGTGAGTTCCGTTCGTCCTCAAGCCGAAGGATCCCTCCTCTTGAAGTTCTCGAGTCTGACCCTCTTGAAGTCTCTCCACAGCGCTGGCCCATATTTAAAGTCTCCATGCAACGTGGGTTTCCCTCCACCTTCCCGTGTCTGACTCCCCTTCGAAGACTCCTTGCGACACGTGTCCCTTCGTCCTTCTCAAGTCGAAGGACCGACACCTGGAACAACACGGGCTCCCTTCATTCCTACCAAGCCCAATCTCAGTTCAGAGAATCGACACTTTTCTGTAACGCTCCGATGACCCTTTCGATCATAGTGAACATATTCCTTCATTTCGCAGAAATGCGCATCACTGCCTGCCTCTTACCACAATGGATCCACTCCTCAACATCCTCCTGCAATGAGGGCACCCTTCGACCTCTAAAATTTAGAGGACTCCCCTCCCGTCTCCTGCAATGCGGGCTCTCTCCGAAATTCTTACTGGGAGGACCACCTCATGAACCTCTCATGCAACGCGGGTTCCCTTCAAGCCTTTCAACTTAAAAGACCCTTCCTTGAAGTCTTCCTGCAGTGCTGGTTCCCTTTAACCTTCTCGTCGAAACCACTTCCTTCATGCCAGAAAGTAGAGAAATGCAAGTTTCAAGCTTCTCAATTTAAAAGACCTCTCCTTGAAGTCCTCCTGTAAAACGAGCCCCCATCGATATTTCCAACTGAGAGAACCACCTTCTTGAAACTCTCATGCAACGCGAGTTCCCTTCAACCTTCTCAAGTAAGAAGACCTCTCCTCGACATCGTGAAGCAACGCGACTTCTCTTTGACCACCTGAACATAGAGGACCTCTCTGCTAATGTTCCTCTTCCTCTTCACCTTTTCGACCCAGAGCACTTCCTTCATGATTTCGAGTAATGAGGGTTTCCTTAAACGTTCTCAAGTCAGAGGAGCTCCTCCTCAAAGTCCTCTATAGCGCAGGTTGCCTGCGACATTCTCAACTCATAGGAGTCCTCCTTGACGTCATCATCCAACGCAGGGTTCTTCCTCCCCCCCACCCCCCAATTTCTCAACTCCTTGAATCTCTCATGCAATGCGGTGTTCTCTTCCAGCTTCACCATCAAGAAAACCCCTCATTGGCATAGCGAAGAAACACGACTTCCCTTGACTAACTGAACATAGAGGACCACCCTCCTTGGAGCCCTTCCGCAAAGCGGATTCCCTTTACCCGCAGCCCAACACCTCCTTTTACAGCATCCCGGGTTCCCTGCGACATTCTCAACTAAAAGGACCCCTCATTGACGTCATCATCCAGCCGTGATGCAAAGCGAATTAACTTCAACCTTCTCGAGTCGGAAGACCCCTCTTTGGCATCGTGAAGCAAAGCGACTTCCCTGTGTCCATCTGAACATAGAGGACGCACTTCTTGAAGTTCTCCTGCAAAGCGGGGTTTCCCTTAACCTTTTCGTCGCAGAGCACCACCCCCTTCACGCCGTCCTGCAATGCGGTTTCCCTTCAAGCTACTCAAATTAGAAGTCCTTTCCTTGAACTTTTTATGCAGTGGCTCCCCCCTCTCCTCTGACCTCAAATCAGAGAATCCCTCAGTAAAGTTCTGCAACGCGGCGACAGTCCTTTCACATTTTTTACTGAGAGTACCAGCTTCTTGAGACCTCTCTCCAATATTGTCCCCTTTTCAAGTTTCTATGGTTTTACATCCGCTCTAAAAGTTTTAGCGGACGGACTCTACTCGAGAATAATTTTTGCCGCTCTTACGAGTATAAAACTGCCAAACTTTAAGGTTGTGGAAAAAATTTCCCGTCATGTTGGCAAAATTACCCAGATGGCAACGGTGTGGAGCGTTATACCTGAGAAGAGCAGTGCGACCGAGCTCTTTGAATGGCCGGTCTGCCCAATTAGCCAATCGCAGAGCCCGTACGCGCTCCAGGTATAACGCCCTGCACCCAGATGGCAGTAATTTTCGAATTAAATAAAACTCTACTTACTGCCGAGTTATGCCGCAGGTGCTAGGTGTAAGTGCTCCAAAACTTTTGCATGCTCATGATATTAACTTTAGAAAGTTGCTCCATAATCTTCAAACAATCTGTCCATATGAACTCGACCATAGAAAGTTGCTCCATAATCTTCAAACAATCTGTCCATATGAACTCGACCACTTTATGAAACGAAGACGAGCGAAGAACTCGGCCACCCAAAGTATCCGAATGCTGTGCAAGGCGAGTGGTGGACAGACGGTCATGATCTCATCCCCTGCGAACGCCCTGGTATCAAAACAACTAATGCAATACTGGGTGTTAAGGCTCTAGAGCAACTGCATGCTCCACAGAAAATTCATTTCTCACACGCGAACCTTTCTCCACATCGCTATGTGCACGCGCTCACGGCTTAGTGTTCTGTTCACGATGGAACCGATGTTCTACATACTCCTCGAGGAATACAGCACCTTGCGTCGCTATCGCAGGGTGTTACAGTCCTCGAGGGCTACAGCGGCAGTGTAAGCAACTGCAGAAAGCAGGGTAGGATATGGCGCTGACTTCCACTGCTGGGAAGACGCTTGTTGACACGGGCAGACCTGTCACCACTGTTGCTCCTTTCACCGGCTGTCAGTCAAAGCCCATGTGATCCTACAATTAGATAGACGGATAGAGTGTGATTCAGCAATCTTATTCATCAACTTCATAGATCGCAGCTTTTTCATCACACCAACATCCAAAGAAATGTGCACAACTGTTGAAAAAAAATTTATTGAAGGTTCATCATAGCAACCAATTTTGAGAACTGAACAAGTTGAACTAACCATCGGCAGAAAATAACACACTCCTCAACGATTTTGAAGAAGGACAGCTTACTTAACCAATATGCAGCAACATACATGGGCACCATAATAGGGGTTCTGCCTGATTTGAACTCTGATAGAGCAATACTGAGCGTAAAAGCATCTCTGCAAAAAGTACTGTTACTTTCAGCAATCTTGAGCACTGCAAGCGTTCCCAACTCCAAGCTGTAACCCAGAAATTTTTGCTCACTGCGTCAGCAAAAGGCACCGGTAAAACTGACATCGGCGACAGTAAAGTACACGGCCGGCACCACTCCATATTGCGGCCGGGAAGGCAACTCATGCATGACCACAAAAATTCACACATGGATGATACTGCACTCAGCTCGCAGTGCGTAGTACTGCCGGTCTTAGATTTTCACTGTCTCTGTGAATAGTTTCACCATTTGTGCTGGTACAAGAGCATGTGCCCGTTTAAGAGGCTTTTACACTTCTGCCGCGGGCGCGACGTCGACGCGGCAAAAATAGGTGGGCGGCAGATGTTGTCGCCAGGCGGCAAAATACCCCCACGACTACATATTCGTCACCACAGCTGATCCTCTCTTTCTTGTCGCCGGCTCATGGTTAACCATGGGCGACCACCGCCGCGGCAAAAGTGTGAGAGCCTCTTTGGTCAGCACTGATGTCCACAAATTTCTGAGAAGTGATGGGCACATTGCCATAAGTAGCAGAAAAAACTGGCTGTGCGATCATCATTCAGTTGCAGTCCTTATCGAAAAGATAGACGAATTGCTCGTGCGGTTCGCTGTGGCCGCGACCGCGCACACGGCACTGCTGCTATGGTGTGTTTCACCGGAAAACATAGTGGTGAATATTAAAGAAAGATAGAACGTGAGAAACAGCGCCGAACTCGGAGAGGCAGGCGAGGATTGCATATCATAGACACAAATACCCAACTATAGCCCGTTTTCAAAACGGACAATAAAAACGTGAGTGGTCGCAGTCAAGACGTACGGTAAACGCAATTCGTCTATCTTTTCGATAAGGAGTGTGCATTGAATCACGACAATTTTCAAGATCGAAATTGCATCCACAAAAGTCTGCACAACAGGTGAAAGAAATGCTTCGTACAAATTGAATATTCAGTCACTTTGGCAATTAGTTCCCCTATGGGAACTCCAGGGACCCTAGAAATAGTTTCCACTGACGAATTCAAACTTTCCTTGCTTGTATAGAACCATACTATTAGGTTGTCCCAAAAACAATGGCCGAAGCCAAGAAAATTTGAAACTTCATGATCCCACCAATTTAGGAGCTAGGTAGACAATTCCTGAACGGTCAGCAAACACAAGGCGTGGGCTATTTACATCTTATACGACTTCCTCGTCATTCATTCGTTTTCATAATTTTTACAGCTATGCACCTTGCAGATCTCATCTTCGAAGCGGCCAATATTTATGGGACAACCTAATATATATATAATAAAGTCCCATAATATTTAAGGACTCGATGTAATTCATGAGAATCACGTAAGACGAGAACCATGTGGAAGCTATAAAATATCATGTTAAAAAAAATCCTGTGAAACAAGTTGTCATAGTACGCGAGGCGGCGCACGCGGACGTTCGTAGAAGGCTGGATTCCATCAACGTTAAGTGTGCATTTGGCAGTCAGGTCAAAACACAAATGCTCGCATATAAACACTAACAGAATAAGGACCTCCATTAAGGTGTCAACTGCAACTTCGTCTGATTATATGTCTTCACATAGTGCAACTCACCCTAATTTGTCCTTCGATCTCGAGAATTTGATGTTCGAAATTCAGGCAAAAAAACATCGTATCAACCTCATCAAGCATCAGATGAGACAACTCTCAAAAATCAGAGCGAACTTAAACCATTAGATCAGCTTGAAATTTGTGAAAATGTGAAGCCTTCTTGAGTTATATGAAAGAAAAAACAACAAGCAAAGGAAATGCTACTCACAGTGAGCGTCAATGGCCGCACGTTTTTCGCTGACAAGGTATTGTCGTGGTCACCGCGATACAAACGTCAGCTAAAACGGACAGCTGAGCACGGCGCCACGCGGCCCCCGTGCAACACCGCCGCGAGGCTGCTGCGTGGCGCCGGCTTATCGATCGGTTTCTTCTTTCAGGCCGCGTTTTCGGCTTTTTTGTTCATTTCAGCTAAGATTTTCACGTTTGCCACCCATTTCTTTGAGTTTGTTGTGGCAGATGGTACGTGTAACTAAGTGCCCGCACCCCCGTTCCTGGAGGCCCATAAGATAGCACATTGCGAAACAGATAATGAAAAACAGCTTGGACAACCTGAAACAGTTTAGGAAAAGATCGGACAAGAGGTTCCGAAATGTCTCCTCGACTGGATTGCTGGAAAACTCAAAGAAATGGGTCGCAAACATGAAGATCCTGGCTGAAATGAACAAAAAAGCTGGGAACGTGGCCTGAAAGAAGAAATCGATCGATAAGCCGGCGCTACGCAGCAGCATCGCGGCGGTGTTGCACGGCGGCCGCGTGGCGCCGTGTCCGTTGTCTGCAGCCACAGACGTTGGGAACGCGGTGACCACGACAATAAACAATGCAGCGCGACCGCGCTGGAATCGTAGCCGCAACAGCAAGCTATGAAGTTATAGTGCTGTTGTTTGAGCCGTTCCGATTTCCGCAACGCTTGGCCTCCTCCCACGTCATCGTCCCCAACGTGGGGATCATCGGCTGACATGTAAGACAAATTACGTATCATGGTCGAGCGTTGTTTTTGGTCATGTCTAACATGTCGATCCATGATCTGCTTTTAGAAACAATGACGTGGGAGGAGGCCAAGCATAGCGAAAATCGGAACGGCTTAAACTACAGCACTATATGTTGATAGTTATTTAATCTTGTTGACATATCAAATAGGACGATAAACTGCCAAGAGAACACTTTGAGTACGACTGCGATTCCGCGCGAGCAGCGCGGTCGCGAGTCTGCGAAAAAGGCACGGTCATCGACGCTTCTTGTCTGTCCGAAACGACGGGGCTGCCGGCTGCGTGACAAGAGGAACGCTGCTGAGCTATGATTGGTCGATTTATGTGCGCGTCGCGGCTGCAGCGTTCAAACGTTCGAGCAGCGCTGGGGAGAGATAGACAAGTTTTCTGAGCTAACAAGGGAAGTGCAAGAGGCGAGGCTGGCAGATCGGAATGAAACCTGTCTTGCTTGAATCCTTGCTGGAGAAGGTCCTCCAGCATATATTTCATTTTTGCCCAGAGAGCTAAAAAACAGATGTCCCACCACCCTGCTATACGCATTGCAGCACACGTACGGCAGCGACAGGGTGGCCGAGTGGTGAGGATGCTGGACTGGCAGGCAGAGGGTCGAAGGTTTGAAAGGAAGGTTTCGTCATCTGCTACTTTTTTCGCATTTTTGTTTTTCATTCCTTCTATGTTGTTGGAATTAAATTTAAAAGACCAGAACATGAAACCCTTCATTATTGTTGTACCAGCCATGAATAACTACACTACATTAAACGTAGTTGACTGATCCTACAGTTGTTCCTCTGGTCGCTATGAAATAGAAAATTTCATCCTCAAAACTCCATTCAAAACGAAACATTATGATGCATTATGATGCGAGTGGGAAAAGTTTGAGTTATAACCCCGAGTAGTTATTATGGTACGAAAACTCCCAACATGGTTTAATGCAGGTGGCTGTTTGTTCGGCTGGGTTCTGATTAGTGATAGTCCTCTACTACTCAAAATCTTGTCAATATAGATAGGTTTTATGTTCTAATCATTTGAAGTTAATTTCAACAACAAAGAAGGAATAAAAACAAAAATGCAAAACGGATGCACATGACGGGATCCGAACCCTCGACCCTCGCCAACAGTTCAGCACCTTCGCCACTCGGCCATATCTGTTTTTTAACACATTGGGCAAAAATGAAATATATGATGGAGGACCCTGTCAAAAAAGGATTCAAGGCAGATAGGTTTCATTCCGATCTGCCAGCCTCGCCTCTTGCACTTCCCTTGTAAGGTGGGACAGATGAATGCCATCGGAGTTGAAAAGTGCAAAGGGATGTCCATCGGTGTCACACAATGCGTCGTTTTTGCAGGAAGAACCCGAATTTAGGGAGCATGCGCATGCAGCGCGGTCGCGTCGCGGCATACGTCTCGACCGCCTCCCGAGGCTGCCGACGCCGTCGGGATTCCAGAGACTGCGTGGCTGTGAGTTTGGCGATTCGGCATCATACAACATAAGTCGCGGCCACGCCGCTTCTGGATCCCCGAACGCGTAGGCGGCCTCGTCGCTTCGGATAGACGACATGTTTCTGCTGAGCAGAGAACACATCAATGTTTTAAAAATCTGTCAAGTAAAAAGTGTTTTAAAAATCTGTAAAATAAAAAAAACTTGTTTTGCAAAAATGGAAAGCAGAACCTAACAATATTTGAGTAAGCGACTTCCTGTCGCAACAAATTAACGGCATCAAATTGCCCACTGGCTTTCTATTAAGAGGGCACTCAATCATCACTGCATTGCGGGCGGATGATTGAGCGCGACCACAATTAATTAAGACCACGTTCACAAAAAAAAAACATCGAGTATGCTTATGAAAGCGTCTTAGCTACTAATAGACAGTTCCTCTGCTATAATATATACAGGCAAGTCAGCGGACAGTCGGTTTTGCACCGCTCGAACGCCTGTGTTCCGCGTAATCCCACATAACATCCGGAATGTTTTAAAATGTTGTGCAGCTAAATATCACTGCGACTAACAGGATAAAACGTGCGCGATTTGTCAAAAACATCTTTCCGATATCCACGTAGGAACATGCCATACCGACTCCTTTCTGAACCGCCTGTACAGGGAACATCAATTACGCTTGCACAGCTGTCACAGAATGGTTCACCACACTTATTAAACGGTGTGAGCATGCCAGCACCGCGTAGGTGTTGCAGCGCGTCAGTCCGTGGGAAGCAAAATCGCGATTGACGCTCCCTATATGTAGAGAAGGGTCTGGGAATACAATTGCCATCATAAGTGTAATGGATGATTAAGGACTGTTCTCTAATGGGCACGCTGGATTAGGAATTGATGTTTCAGGTTTCACAATCGAATGATTTATAGCGAAGAGTAGAACATCGGAAACATGTAGTTCTAACATATAACTGAGAACGCACTCATTTCCAGTAATTTTGGTCGCGCACTACAGGTATGTAGAGGCGATTCAGGAAAGAGTCGGTGTTGGCGCATTCCTATGTGGACAGCACAACGGTGAATTTGACAAGTCGCGCACGTTCTATCCTGTTAGTCGCAGTGATATTTAGCTGCCTAATATGTTAAAACAATCCCGGAAGTGATGTGGGATCACATGGAACACATGCATTCGAGCAGTGCGAAACCGACTCTTCGGTGAATTGCCTGTGGAGTAGTTACTTGAATTTATGACGAAAGCTTTTAAAAAATGCTTTATTCGCCAGATAATGGAAAGCCGGACGCGACTGTGATGATCGTTTTGCACGAAGACATCAATCTATGGATTCCATCGATTTTTCCTTTCGTAAAAGGCACTTAGCACAAAAAGCTTGACTTCTGAATCTTGGTAGGGTATACGGAATGTCCAAAATCCGTGGTTGCCCAAACGCCCATCACCATACAGTGGACGTCGATGGCGGTGACCCGTCTGCGGCCTCGAAAATCACGCGGCGCGACCGCGCGGCTCACGCTAGGATCGTCGCCACAGTGGCGTATCTGGGTTTTCTTGATAGTTTTTCATCACATTTGATGATAACTAATAGGGAAACTAACTGATTATCAAGAAAACCCCATAATTTGATGTCCGGGAGAGGATTCTCGCTCGAGCGGCGCTGTCGCGTCGCGTTATTTTCGAGGCCGCAGACGGGTCACCGCCATTGACGCCCACTGTACATATCTCTTGAGGCCGTCGCATACTCTTAACACGAACATGGTGGCTGGTTTGCATGGATTTACAAACATTAGCAGTTACATGCATATGTACGTCAGAGCGAAACTGGGCATGCTATTCAGTACCTCACAATACCTAAATTTCGAACACAGAACCGAAAAAAAATCGATAGAACTAATAAAACAATACATTCATGCTAGGCGACTATATCCCCCTTGATCCCGTAAGAAGTCTAAGAAGTCGCGTAGCAACTTTATTTCTCGTCAGTATGTATGTGATTCATTTCAGAACCACGTCGCAGACATTGCTTTACACAGATACCGACCTCTACGAAAAATGTCATAGAGTTACTCTACCAGAGGGTACCACTACATCAACTAAAAAAACAGCTCACCTGAGGATCAACTCCCACAACGGAACTGTGCCTGATCCATTGGGGAATTCATTTGCAGTATCCTCCAAAACTTTACATAACATCTCCTTTGTCTTGGGACATAGCAGTCTACCGGAACAACTCATGAGCACCTGTAAAAACAAAATTCGATGAGAGCCACAACCATAAATAACAACAACGAGAACAAGAAGAACAACTACAATGAAAACGACAACGAAATAATGACAACTACCTGTAATAACCTTCAATACAAGGAAAGATGACAACAATACGAACAACAACAGCAATATCAGTGTCAATAACAAAAAAACATCCATAAAGAGCGAAGAACCAGTGATGGAAACTGTGAGCAGCAAGCTCGCCCATATGCTTGCGCGCTCCGGTGCCAAAACGCGCGCGGCTTCAAAATGGCGCGCTAGGCACCGATTTTCAAACGGGGATTTTAGTGATTCGTTATATATTGATTGTTAGGAAAGAACTTTTGTAGCGAATAATATTTTTAGAGACAGCATAAAGAATAATTTTTCGAAAATTCCCAGAGAAAGGTCGCTTCTCGACCGACCCTCTGACCGAGTCGGTGTGCCTTTATACCTTTGGGCCAGCTGAACTCGGGAAAAAAATCCCGAACCAGAGTGTCCTGAACCCGCACATTCGCCGCGCTCTGTGGATGACAGTGATTTTCTGCGATTATCTTTGGCCAATTTCTTTTCCAGTAGATGGCTTTATCGGGTTAGTCTGCTCCTCATACTAGCTTCAAAAGCCATGAATGGTATGAAACCTACTGTAATATCACGCTTGCCATTGTCTACGAGTGCCACCGCGTTGTGAGAGAATAGGAGTGCCCCATGTCTGGCGTTTCGGGACTTACGGCGCTTCGTTAAAAAGGATATCCTGTATTTTTCTGTTCCCTTGACTACAAAGTCTAACACAAGAGAACGCTTTTGCTTTGGTAAAAACTTCCAATCGGAATACGTGGAGTCACATTTGACTCACACGTCCAGTCTAGCCATTCGACTTGATGAATGAAAGGACACAGATATCGAAGGATCGAAGCTTTTAGAAATAGTTTAGAAAGAAAACGTTTGACTTGAACTAAGATAGAACCGCACAAAATGTTCTGTGGACGACTTCTCCCCCACCGTCTATGCAGAAGATCACGCGCAGTTGAATCTGCCCATTCGTGCCTTATCCGCACCGTTATCCGGTGTCAAATGCCCGGATAACGGTGCGGATAACGGATAAGGAAAAACACCCGGATAACGGTTAAACGGACAACCGGATACGGATAATCCGCTCATCCCTGATGTGCAAATGTGCATGAATAGTCTACCACAAAAAA
Organism: Ancylostoma ceylanicum; assembly: GCA_000688135.1. NCBI lineage: Eukaryota > Metazoa > Nematoda > Chromadorea > Rhabditida > Ancylostomatidae > Ancylostoma > Ancylostoma ceylanicum. The sequence continues at coordinate 48,786 of JARK01000233.1, read as the reverse complement.
GCGGATGTTTATTTATTGTTTATTCATTAACTTATTGGAATACAAGTTGCTATCAGTGGTTAAACTCTCAGGGTTCTGTCTGAAGTCAATTGAGCGTTTTCGAAAGGGTTAAATGCGAAGTTGAAGTTTCTATACGGAGGCGATTACCAACACACAATTTGATTACATTCCTACAAGTGCTCCGACTCGCCTTCGGCGAGCTTCGCAACTGTCGGCTTCATCTGCTTTGTTGAAAATTTTTGCTACGTTAGTACCGAAGTCCCGCGAAGCGAGGAAGTGCTCCGACTCGCCGGAGGCGAGTCGGAGCACTTGTTTACAGTATGAGTTTTGTTCTGCAGCGTTCACAACCAAACTGTTTTTTATGTTTCGAACACAACGATAGTTTATTTTCCGTTTCGCCAGGTTGACTGACAAGGAATACGAGCTGCTTTTCCTTGTTTCCCTGATCGTGCTAGTGAACACCTTTTTATCTCATGCCCTTGAAATCGAAAAAATAGATTCCGTTGCACCGCGGAGTAAGCTGAACGAAAGATTCGGCAACAGCATGTTCCCAGTGAATGAGGAACAGAATCGTCTTTTTTGAGAAAGGCGAAATTTGATCTTACTAGAAAATGTAGTCTATGGGGCCAGGAGTGGACGCAGAAGGTGAGCGGAAGGGGGGGGGGTGGGAAAAAATCTGGGTCTCCGCCATTCTGAGGACCCAGGCGGGAAATAATAGTAATAAAAATATTAAATTAAATATCAAATGTTTCAATACTTTATTTTCAATAGATATATTATTAAATAATTGATAACAATCATCCAAAAAATAATAATTATTGTAAGCAATAAAAATAAACTGATATAAGATTCTTATTTATTTGTAAAGTAATTTTGAAAATTCGGCGACCTATTCTCGGGAAGGAGGGGAGCGCACCGCCCCGTCTCTGCATCCGCCACTGTATTGCGCATATGACGACACATCAACTGTTTTGCATTTTTCAACTTCTGATCTTCGACATGCTCCTGAGCCCAGCGAGAGACAGAGCTAGACACTAATCGCCCTGGTCCGACTACATCCATGTGAGAAATCGATTCCCTTGGGTTATCCAAAATGCAGGAAACGGAGAAAATCGCGAATGCTAATAGGTAAGTCGAGTGTTATCACTGGTCTGCTGAGAAGTCCTCTGCACATGAGCTGCACAGCACAAAATTGAAACCAACGGTCTATTTTCCTATTGCTTCTGCTTATTGAACATCCCTTAGTGGGAAAAATACATAAAACTTCGCCGAAGCTCGGGTTTGGATCGACGATGATGATTCAACATGAATGCTGCTGTCCAGAGCACTGAATTTGTTCATACACACCATTTATTCCCATTGTAACAGTTATAGAGAAACATTTGTTCCGTCTTGATTTTAACGACGGCAAAGTCCGCCAAAGCATGTTGCACCGACCGTGCCGCAACGGTTGCATTTGGGACCAGGCTTGTAGATCTGCTTTCCTGCTCCGAACTGTCCGCTGCAAAAAATGAGTGACCAGTTTTTCTCTGAGGTATTTGTGTATATCTTACTTATGTGGAGCTACACTTACGCGGGTCCATAGTGGCACACTGCATTGATGAACGATGGGCAGTGGTATATAGCGCAGCCAATTGACTCGTGAGTGTCCCAAGCCATCTTAATAGTTTTTTGAGTCATTTTCTGAATTCATTTCCAGTTCCAACGTTACAGAGAATTCCACTCACCTTCACGAAGTGTGTTATCGGGGTGTTGGCGCGGAAGATGTTTGTAGTTTGATCGAGTGTGAAGCTTGCAATCTCATTCCACCAGCGATTCGAAGCCTAAGGCAAAACTTCTCAGTTGCAGCTCTTAAAACTATGAACCCTGGTGGGGTGAACCCTGATATGTGGAACCTACTCTGGTTGCCACGGTATTAGGATCGAGATTTTTGTTGGGGAATGTGTATCTGTTCTCGGCCCAGTTGTGGCGACTAGCTGAATCAGAATCCGCATCTTTGCATTGCTTTGCATATTCGAAGGCTCTTTTCTCTGCGTCGCAGTCGTACTTCTGAACAAATCTGCATGAGTTCCCCTTTCAAGAGGCGATATATGTATCTTCTGCCGGCGAATATAATCCTGCATACTCACGATGAGCATCATCTTCGAACCAGATCGAAGTTTTTGTCCCGAGTTCCCATTTGCAACAAGGTTGTTGACGAGGTTCAATCTGAGAATTTTCTCTTTCAAAAAGGAAGATGGAGAAAGAAAAGCTTCAGTTTGCTTTAAATATATTAGTTGGGTTGTTCTAAGTTGTTAATTTTACTAGAGATCGTTTATATAAAGAGAAGTTTCTTCTCGCACCTATGATTGTTGTGAAGATTAACGAAAGTCTTCCTCAAACCGTCAGCCATTATGTATCCGTTGTTTGGACACATCGAAGTTCTATCTGAAGTAGGAGATAGATGTGATGAAAAAGGAGGAATAGATTATAAAGTTTTACATGAACTGGAGCTAAAACAACTAAAAAAGGCAGAAATAAGGGATTACTATAGTCAACTCCAAATGTCCGCAGACAAGAATTGGGGCCGCGGCGCGGGTCTCTCGCTGTCTGCTGCACGGATTCAGCGTGGCATGCAGGGCAGAG
>JARK01000233.1:29100-44975 GCA_000688135.1 Ancylostoma ceylanicum | reverse complement strand
GATAGCTTCCACCAGTGCTTTCAGAATCGCGTTGACGTCATCGAATTTAAGTCGACAACTCTGACACATGTATCTCCAGAACTGAGCCATTAGGGACAACATTGGGTTGTGGCTTTATTGAGCACTTCCTCCTGTATAGGTTGATAGCATTCCATGCCCAAGCTGTTGCCTTGTTACCGAGTTCGAGTCCACGATAAAGTTTGATACGAATTTTAGCGATCGCCTACACTTCGAATCAGCTTTCAAAAAGCCAACAAAAGTAGATAAATCTGAATGAGGTTGAAAGAGCAGAAAGAGGAAGAAATAGGCTTCTAAACAAATACAAAATATGTGGTTGAAACATTACTTTTTATCCCAAAGTATTACATCAAAGTTCATGATTCGAAAATCCGACATCGATTTTGCAACAACCTAATATAATCGGGTATGTATTTAATGAGCGGATTTTGAGCCTTGTGCGTTTTTTGGGGCGATACGCAACACTTCCAACGTCGCGGATTCGTTGGTGGCGTGTCAGCGTGCTCCGCCTCTTAGTGAGAACATACTGTGAGTGCGCTGACTGTATTAATTGTTTTTCGTCATAAGTATACTCACTATGACTTATTCGAAACAAAAGTCTTCCACTGAATCTTAAGACCAGCAGCAATTCTACATCTCGCCTCGAAGGAAAAATTCTCAATGACAACGCATCATGATAGTTAAGGCTTGCCTGGCGCGACTGTTGTTGTTGTTGTTCCCGGTATCGGCGTCGTGCCTGGTTGAACTGGAGGTGCCGTCGTCGTCGTCACTGGTGGCACTGGAGTTGGCGGTGCTGTTGGCCCGGATGTACTCGTTGACTGTGTTGTCGTTGTTGTCGGTGTCGTTGTTGTTGGTGTCGTTGTTGTTGGCGTCGTTGTTGTGGTCGTAGTAGTTGTTGTGGTAGCCGATGGGTCAATGTATCCAGCACGACATACATTCTTATTACACTTTGAGCCTGCATACGTGTTGCATTCGTCGGCGTTCGCACATCCTTTACCCACCTCGTAGATCGGCTCGCCATTCTTTGGACCCCTTAACGATGGAAAGGATTTACGCTAAAGAAATGGCAAGAGAAATCAAGAGATTTTGTGGAATAATTTCTCATCGCAACTACATTTACAACTACAGAACTGGCTACAGAAATTACTCGAGTAGCGTATTAGAGCAAAAATTCAAGCATCCATAGTGTGATTGTTCCCTAGCTAGCAATGAAGACCTATCGATTTAATCACCTCAGAAACTTCGATTCGCATCTGGATGAAAAGCCAACCTGACCTTTTCCTTGAGAGTGCGAATTGTAATAATACAACACTTTCCTGACATTTGTTGGCCAAACATTCTCGCCAAAATGGGACTCAATTTTGTTTTTTCAAGTGGATGGGTCGTGGAGGTCCTAGTCTAGGCACTTCCCGTTGGAATCTCAATTAACTCCGTAGAACTTTGTTTATCAGAGTGAGAGAAGACATCAAAGAGTGCCTTGACATTTTCTGCCTGCGACCTTAATCGGCTTCGACCTCTACTGCTTTGTTGAATATGTTGAGCCTAAATTCAGTGGTAGACTAGGGATATCTGACCACTGGCATGAACTGCTTCATCAATTTAGCAAGATGTAATAATGCAAAATAATGGATGCTCACAAATCCTACGAGATTTCCTAGACTTTCTGAAAACTCACAGTTTTGAGCGGTCGGGTTTCCCAAAGTTTCAAACGATAAAAATTTTAAAAGCAGAATTCAATTCTTCAGAAGTTTTGAAAACATCGGATAGTCTTCTCATTACGCTATTACCATGAATCCACAATGAAATCCTCTTAGAGCGAGGACTTATCACAAAAGGTCTCAGTTGTGGGACAGATGCTGTAATACAAGTTTACTGAGTTCTGTACTACTACTATTACCACGTCATTTCCTTTCTGAAAGAAAATTGACCTTAATCCATGGTCACCACAAAAATTTCACCTCTCCAGAATATACCATTTCCAGTCCACTTACACTTACTTATTATACATTTGTATGTACACAAAAATCCGTTATTCCTCAACACATTTGAAGTTGTTCTTATCAAGGCAAATTAAAATCCACTTACTCAGGGAAAACCACGCACGCGACGTACAAGTTACCATTACAGTTTTTCTGCGCACACCCAATCCTCGTGGCTTTTCCGTGTGCCAACTGAAAAGGATTTATGAGATGTGGCTTGTCGTTTTAAGTATGTGAAGTTAATGAAAAATCAACGGACCTTTGCAAAATTTGCCAGCTGTTCGTTATTGGGTATGGGCTTATTTTCTTCAACGGCTACATCTTTAACGGCCTCCCACCACTTGTTCACAGTTTCCTTGAAAAGAGGCTTTGGATTGCAAGTGGTCATTTCCACCCTAAACAAAGTGTTTTCCTTAGCAGTGCCAGCCGAGCAATACCATACAAACAATTGAATAGTTGGACACTTCGCTCACATCTGCAATGCTGACAGTTTGCCTTAGCAAAAAAAGTAGTATGAAAAGTGTGATCACGAACGAAGAGCTGTCAAAATGTAAGACCTTCCACTGCGGACATGAGTTTAGTCCCTTCAAAACTCTCTAAACTCTATCCAAAAACTCTATCCAAGTGGAATAACCAACGCCAGAAAATAAGACCCACTTTCTCACGATCGTTGACTCTTTGGAAATACCAGTTGGATTCTCTGTACATTGATCGGCGGCCTTTTGGGCTTCTATTTCGAGGAGGCAATCCCAATCCTTAACATTTCTTTATATTTCTAGATCTGAATGGTCTATAACCTCACATGTAGAAAGTAATTGTCACATCACATTTATTTGTTCCATCTTCTTAGTAGAGTGAAGCTTGCATGAAACTTTTGACGAGCATTTGCAAGCAATTAAGTGCCACGTACAAGGTAGCAGATGTTTCAGACCAAAGCGCCTGTGGCACAGGAGGTAGTGTTTCCGTCATTTTTCGTCTTTTTTTTCGCTTCACATACATGTTCTTTCCCAAGAAAATGCTCTTTTGGCTGTCTCTCACATCTCACAATCAGTTCCACTATCGGATAGTGATTCAACAAGGATTTTGCATGCAGAGTCTGACCAAAATCAAAACTCACCAGTCTGTAGATGTTTTTGCCTTGGGGACAAGGTTTCTGGTCTTTGCATTGGGCTGATCCGTCGGCGATTTGCGTCCTCAACTTGTTCACGGCATTCAAATACTCGAATCTTATCTCATCAGTAGAGCCGAAGTTCCAGCATTGATATCCACCTGTATAAACTTTGGCATGTGCACAGGTTTTCCTGGAGCCGTACGGCATTTCAGAATGTTTTTCATCATTTATCGCTGAGTGGTGACGGGTATGCTCGTGGGCAAAAAAAAAAAAACGTATATTGTGTAATTTGAAAGGAGAGGACACAACTAAGGCTTGACGCTTAATTATCTTGGAATCTGCCTTTTTGTGGATGTCATGCACTATGAGGAGACTCCCTTGCAATGAAATCGTGTTCACTCACTATGATTCAATCAATTTTGTTCCCGTTTAGGACTTAGCTCCCAATTTACTATGTGCCACGATATATAAGGAGACCAACAACTCACCAGCTGGTGGTGCTGCTTCGAGGACACTTATTACAACTGCAACAACTGTCTGAAAAGGATTTCCACCATTCAAACTGTCGCCAATCTGATGTAGGAAATGAACTCACCAGTAAACGAGAAAGCATTGCTGTTGCCTGTGGTGCCAAATTTGGGCGGCCATTTTATATGAGTCTTCATCGCGATTATGTATTGTTTTTATTCATAGGTCCAGATCGAGGTCGCTATACTCTTTTGTTCTTCAGCAATATTGATAATTATGGACTTTGATATTTCGTTTACGTTACATTAGAAAAAGTGTTGAAAACGTGGAGTACTAGCGTAACGATTTCGGAAGGAAAAAAGGCGTTATGCGACTGTACGATTTTTCAAATACCAAATCAGAGAATTCATTGCAAGAAGAATGTTTCTGCTTGGTGAAAATATGATGTCAAAACCCTATAACTCCCACCAGATTAAATTCATTGACTGAAATGAAGCCTACGATTATTCTCATATCATTGGCAGCAAGATTGATGTGCTGTTTTTGGATAAAATAAGTATAAGATCTTTTATATCTTTGTGTTGTCTTCTGCTCTCAAGACAGCTTCATCTTACTGTGCTCGGTGAAATCGCATGCAAAAGCGACTCTATGAATCGCTCAACGCCTAGCTAGAATCGCCATGTTACCTTGTGACAAAGTCATAACTAGTGGCCCAGGCAGCTCAAACGTGTAGAAAAAGCTGTTTTGGTGATCATGATTCAACTTTGGTTGCTTTCCTAATTAGCGTCTTGCGTGTAGCTGCTGCGGTGTGGTCTCGTCACGTTTTTCTCGTACGTTCTGCATTATCCTGCCTTTCATGATACGGACATCAGGCATGAGCGGATACGTGAATTCCCACGGCTCGGATGACGGGTTGGCAAGATATGACCGAATACTGAATAACGGATAACGGATAAATGTTTCTGATGCAACAAAACACCACCTTCTACAATATTAAAAATAGTGTAAGGAGAAGATGATATAATAACGGTGGAGAATATTTGTCACAAATTCTTCGTCTTGTTGTTCATCAAAATTCGCCATTCTAAGAACGACGCTTAGCAAGGAATACAGGTTTAGTTGCTATAAAATTAACGATTCATACTGAAATATTGATATCCTATGATTTGATTAGTACATCTTCTGCTACGTCTGCCAGACGTTTTTCAGTACAAAGTTCCCGATAACTAAGGCTGGTCCTCACAAGATCTTGTTCCTGAGCCCATTGACGACAATGCAATTTCTCTGGGAGCCTTCACGTCGTCATTTAGGCTGAAGCCGCTTCATACATCAGTCGTCTTCTGACGAACCTTCTGGTACTGACTGACTTAAATGATCGTATAGGATCCTAACCGCTTTTCTACTAATAGATTCAAAAACTGATGAAACAGTAGGATTTAAAGACTAATCGAAATTGACCAGGCGAAGAAGAGGCAACTGCTTATCGGAGAGGCGCATCAATTTCACGTTGTTTGTTGTCACAACAATAGTGAACATCATTGATAATCTTACGATGAAGTAATGGTTTCGAAGTCATTGCCTCACGATGTTGTGCAACCCACAAAATCCGAAAAGAGCTATTCTAATACCAGTCAGTATTACTTCCTCTCACCTCAGTATGAGTGAAAACACTCTTGAACAAATAATACGATGGCTTCTTTTGAAATGGGAGCTCACCTCTGTTGAAAACGTGTTTACTTGTGGATATTCAATTGCTCGGAACAGAATCAATAGGGTTAGTAGGTATTCGAAGTACTCAAGACCTAGGCTTCCTCTATCACCAATAGAAATCCGGAGTTTTCAAAGAAGCACTCCGAAAAACGAAGGATCAATTCGACCCCAACCACTTGCGCGCCGCGGTTCGCGACTTCATTGAGCGTCTCAAGGTCTGATTTCTAGCGAATGGAGGATATTTCTGGAGGTTGACTGGTTTTTTAGTCAGTAGGAGGCAACGAACATACAGTTCTTCTCAAAAAGATGCGATTTCTTAGCGTCGCGACTGCAGAATCGCAGCGGGACCTACTCGCAATCAGTCTATCTTTTTGAGAAGGGCTATAATTCATAGCAGAGTGCTCCAAATTACAACGAAATTCATTTTCTAACTGCTATTTTCTTTGTTTCCGTATTTATGGCCCACCCTGTGAATACATATGTACGCCGCAACGAGGGCTAGCCTTCCTTTCTGCGTTTCTAAAACAATTGCAAAAACTAAAACTCGTGCATTCATTCTTGAGGGCAGATTTTCCGGTAGGAAGTGGTTGAGTTTTGCAATAAATTGTGAAGCGAAACAAAGAATCGGACAGGCTCTACTATTGTTCGCACTATCCTTAATTCAGCACTTCCCTCGAGTTATACCTTGTAAGAGCAAAACCGAGCAAAACAACTCACATTGTTTCCATATTCGTCCGTCATGTTTCTTTTTCCATACTCGTCTCTCTTGTTGTTTTCATATTCGCCCATCTAAGGCTATTAGCCTTCCATATCCATTCATTTATTTCAGATGATTTGTATAACAGTCCTCTTCCGTTCTAGGTTGTTATTGAGGAAATCAATTGCTTGAAGGTTCCAACAAAACTCTCGAAAGAGGTTGCAGTTGTTTGATCAGGCAGTAACACAACCAAATGTTCATTTGTAATCTGCCATCTCTTGGATTTTTCGCAAGCGACGGTTCGCGACGGTTTTACCACATCAGGCTATCTCTTCCGCCATAATGTCCTTTAGATTTCGCCTACCGTAATCCGCGGCACAATCGTCTAGTTCCGGCGGTGAACGTGACCAATCGCCAACTGATAGTCAAGCCACGTTGGCTAAGCTGTGGAAAAACTACTTTCACGCCTGATACGCATCAAAGTTCATTTTTTCTCCAAATTTCATTCTTACATGTAGTTGTGTTAGTTTCATGTTTACGAATGAACGTGAAACAAAGAAATGTATGGCTGTACTCTTTAGTGCAATACATCACATGATCGCACAAACGGTTAGGACTTGTCCACACCCACATCACTGAGCAGGCTTCATTCACAACTCTATTAGTAGTTTACGAAACATTTCAGGTAGTTGTCATTAGTGAGGAGATGTTTTGCCGAGCTGCCTTTTCCAATGTAGCTTCCTCTACCAGATCCACTCTCCTAGCATGGATTCATACAGTTTTGCCAATATCATGAAATACTTGTCGGTATACTGCGGTAAATTAGCGGGGCCAAACGTTCACTCATTCCGTTTATTTTTTAGGGTTGCAGAAGCGAATCTCCAGGCTCTTGGTTTGCTTGTGACAAAGAAGTCTATTTACCTGATACCAATTTTGTGTAGCAACAGGCTAAGGCATAAAAAAGCTACGTGGTCAATTTTTCGTGCCTGAAGCACTTACTTTCCAAACTAAATGGTTTGCACATTCGCAAACAAAGAATACAGGTATGCTTTTTGGCTAGATTTTCACATCTCGTGGCTAGAGTTTAAAGCAAAACTTGAATTATTCCCGTGTTTCTGCAGAAAAAAGCATCAATCCATTTTTCACTGTCATTCCTGTGTATTTTCACATGAACTGTCAGGCAATATTACAACTTGTTGTTGTTTCATCCTCTCACGTGAGGATGTTAATGCATTATAGTTCCCGATCAAAGATGGATAGAAGCCCACCTTACAGAAGATTCGGATAATGGTAGTGTTCGACGGGATAGGTCCAAGGAACAACTGCTCTGAGGTGGGATTCATGAACGCATAACCTAGCAAACCCACGCTAGCAAAGCAACTTTCGCGACCTGTCCGTCCTCGCACTGTGTAGTCCACCATTCACGTCCAAGACCATTCACGCTAAACATCGTTGGTTTGCGAGGTTAACGTTTCCTGAATCCCAGCCCTGGTAGGAAGGGCATGGAACTAGTAGAGTCCCATAGTGGAAGTGTTGGCAAAATTTTCCCACTGTTTTTTCAAACTAGTCTTTTCATGAACTAACTTCTGATTGACATGTAACTCAAGCGAACTCTGTATGACTGAAGAAAAGAATTCCCGCATAGAGGAAAGCAATAGCATCTTGAGGATGTGGTATAACACCAGCGTCCTACCGCTGCAAGAGCTAACGAGAAACGGGTACAACCTAAGGCTGCTTTTTGAAAGACTTCGTGATTGAGCATCGTCCTATTTCGCGATTGCATTTTCGTGAATCTGTCCTTCCTTGAAAGGCAAGGGTTGGAAACGTGAGAGCTTGAGCCCACAGTTTTTCGAAGGATCAACCCCTGATCATCATCTTTGACATATTTTGGCTCGAGAGACGTCGTTGTACGCTTGGGGCATCGTTAGCAAAACACATTTGTTTATTTATCGTGCCATTTCCTAAGGTAACCAAGGATGCTCCTCATCCCGCCTACCATAATCCGCGGCACAGCTGCATTGTATACGTACGTGCCGAACGTGACCAATCGCATCGCAAACTCACGTAGGTGGTGGTGTACAAAAACTAGCTTACATGCTTGGCACACGTTATGAATCGCTTTTTCAAACTATCATTCGTAAATGTACATCAATAGAGTAACATTTAGGGAGAAAGATGAAAAAATGAAATGAATCGTTATAATCAAAAGTGCAATAAACTCAATGGTTCGTACGATTCATGGGACTGAGTTTTTCGCTTGTAGCATTGACGTGGATCAGACAGCAGGGTTCCATCACTCTAATAGTGGGAAAGCACGAAGCAAACGCATTATGTTAGTAGTAGTGGGGTGGTGTTTTACAGAGAAGTTTTACAAGCAGCCTTCTTTCTCAAACCACGATGTTGTAGGACAATCACACCTTCTATCTAATATAGTGACAAGCTTGGTATTATGTCAGTAAGAAGGCCGGAAAATCAAGATTTGCTATCATTTCACTGAGGCAAGGTTTGGTTGGGACTGAGTAACAGAGAATCGTGGATACCTGCCTTGAACGAATGGAGGGGCTGGAGAAGGGGTGGGGAAGGGGGTGGGGATTTTTCAGATTTTTTGCATGCCTATCTGCACCTTTATTTCAACAAATGGGTGATTTTTATTTCTCTAAGAGCTTGACTGCGTACCCGAACCTTCGTTATTGGACTTGTATAGGGTCCATTAACTTATAGGAACCGGTCACATAAGGTAGGAAGTTCAGACAAAATCCATACCAGTCTCGTTTTTCTCAAAAAAAAAGAATGCATATCTCTCAGGAAATGCATGAAAATGCGAAAATTCGTTTTGTTCCAAGCGAAATACAGAGAATGGGTTTGCTGTCCAGCCCACCGTAAAAAAGGCTCGGACACTATGTATCTTCTTCAATGCTTGAGCGTTCGGTCCACCAAGTGTAGCTCCACCCGTGATCTATACCGCAATGCTGTCAGTACAGAGACGTCGTCCTACTCTGAACTTTCTGCCCGCGGTGGACTCGCGGTATAGAGCCGATCCGCGGTGGATCCGCGGTTGCCCGCGATAAATCCGTACATGCCCGCAGTGGGGAACCGGGAGTGACGTCACTCGCGCGCTATGCCCGCACATGCCCATGATGGATCCGCACATGTCCGCGGTGGACCCGCAGTAGCGCTGACTCACACATCTCGTTGTGGGAACCAGCCCTTCGTCGTCGCGTATGGCCGAATGGATAAGGCACCGGACTTGGAGTCATCAGCTTTGGAAAGAGGTAGGTTCGAATCCGGGGATGTGCAAACGCTTGCAAAGTGAAGTGGAGATGTCACCATGGATTTATTCGCTTTTACCCTTCCCCGTCGGCCACCTCAAAATAGACTCGATTTTGACCAAAATACTACTCTGAAGATTCCTCCCACGGTGGAGCCACGGTACGAGGCCGATCCGCGGTGGATTCGCGGTTGCCCGCGATAAATCCGCACATGCCCGCGGTGGAAACCCGGGAATGACGTCACTCCCGCGCTATGCCCACACATGTTCACGGTGTATCCGCACATGCCCGTGGTGTATTCACGATAACACTGCTTTCCACGGTGGATGCACGCTTGCGCCACGGTGGCTCCACGCATGCCCACGGTGGATCCGCGGTAGAAATGATAAGATCCATCACGAGCTAAAACACAGCACACGTGTCGACACGTATGACCTAGTGGATAAGAGGGCGGACTACCAATCATGCATTCGAGATGGTCGGTAAGGTTCAAATCCTATGGTAGAGAAGAGAAGGAAGGACGAAGTGGAAAGCCACATAAAATTTGCATCTTTCTTTCTTTGTTCAGCATAGCACAGATTCACTGTTTTAGCTAATTTGTCGCACGCAACACGTTCCCAGGTCGTGTTTGCTCTCGCTAGCATGAGTAAAGGCCTAATAGTGAATGCACATGCGCTCAAGTAATCCGCACTATTCCCGCGGTGGATTCACACATTTTTTCCCAACCGACTCCCCACCACGGGTGAACCGTGGGTCCACCGTGCACAAAAAGTTCAGAGTAAATGCAACACAGGCGCAGAAAGAGTTTGCTTGTGCTGAAAGCAATAAAATTAATAACAGTGCCTAGAGTAATGTAATTAAGTAGATTCAATGCGAAATTATCAATATATATTGTTTAAAAGTCGCATTGCACTGCTAATACTGGTTTCACGTCCGGATCCGCACATGTCCGCGGTGGATCCGCACATGCCCGCGGTGGTGAACCGACGCTCCACCTCGGGCGTACAGCGGATCCACTGCGGGCAGAAAGTTCAGAGTAGGGCCTAGAATTATGTCAACGAAATGAGTTAAAGAAGAGGTTTGCCGTTTAGCCGATTATGAAAAAAAGACCACACACCATGTATTTTCTACAGTGGTTGAGCAGTCGGTCCACTATACAGGGGGTCATAAGTCATTGCACATTGTTTGCTGGCTTATTACTCTATGGTAGTGCAATGTTCTTCGACACGCTAAGCCTCCTTTGATAGAGCTGGATTCCCTCTATTTTATTATTACAAAGGTGCTCCGGCTACTCGGGATATGACGGAGAAATTTCAGCGGAAACTTTAAGCTCAGATCTTTGGTGCCGCCAAATGCACTGATTCAGCCCACAATTCCTGAGCAAAACAGTCACAAAAACAGCTTTTGATAACGGATTTAGGCGGGATGAAAATAGTTTTGTACTCCTGGAGCCTATTTTGAGATGTGTATGCAAAATCCACTAACGATCGGGGTAGATAAGAGCACAAGACGAGGCTGTTCCAAAAATTGCTTGGAAGAGAAAACCAAGCCCTAGGTTTCGAGGAGCAAAGCTGGTCTGTATCTGGGACTATTGATGAGGTTGCATGGACATTCTGCAGCATTTTTTACTCTAGTAAAAGGCCACATCAACAATCTAGCTGATGTCCTGTCTCTTAGTGGAATAATTCTTAGAATGCAAATTTGGTGGAATTTGACCATAACCGGCGGCATGGAGTAGCCGTGGTTTTTGCCCGCGTATTTGCTAAACTTTGCTTTCTTGGAAAACCCCGGGTATATCTGCGAAGAGCACTTCTTGCTCTTGAAGAATTATCTGAGCGGTGAATTCCATTTCAAAGAGTGTGTGCTTTCCAGGAAAAATTGCCACAACAACCCACTTTTCTCGAAAAATTGTTTCGAGGCCAACTGCTCGATGGCAAAACCCTTACGGAAAAGCGGATCTTAACTAAAGATACTTTGAACCCTCCTCTACTTGGCAGAGAGAACAATGGAACAATGAATGAGTACTTGGGGGAGAAATAAAAGATCAAACGTTGCACACTAACTTATGGCCCCTCGTGTATGTACGGTGGTCTCCGTAACGTGGCGAGACTTACCTCATTTTCGAAGCCTGCCAAGTGGCAAGATTGGTGAAACAGACAGTATCACATCTCACGATTTCTCCTAACTTCGGCGAGGAAAGACACGAAGAATTCGATCTAGTCACGTGCTCTGGCGTGGAAGTGCCTTCCTCGCAGATAATCCCTCGTCTCTAGAAGCCATTGCTACGAGGAGCAAAGAATATTATGAGAGCAAATCAAAAAAGGTAAGAATGTCTGTTGCTGGGCTGTTTTCGGTTCTTTTTTTCACCGGTTAGACAGGGGAGTGAAGCTTCTTAGACCTACAAACCTTCAGTCTTGAAACTCTAAGGTGTGCTTTCCCCACTATGCGATTAATGGTGGTGATTCCACCTCATAAGCACGTTCAAACCGTGTCGTATATCGGTGAATGCGCACCAAATCTTGAATCTTATAACCATGATAGGTGGTCTTTTAAAATCACTTTGATGCTTCTCTGTTACCCAAGTCTTGTTCTCTTCGAAGCACTGGTACATAGGTGGCCCTTTTGCAAAATATTAGATGTTGAAATAACATGCGCGCCTAGACTATATGAAAATGTAATTGGGTGATGGAAAAAGATCTCGACTGACGGCCCAGCTGCTCCTGAAATTCATAGTTCTAGGTATTGTTTTGGAAGAAGTTGTACGATTGAACAGATAAACGGCAACAGGTTGGATGCAAAATGCCAAAACTCTAAATAAGTCGAGGAACACACATCGCAACCTTGTATCCGTATTTTTGGACCACCCTGTAGAATATTACTTTCTTCAGATAAAACCCCTTTTTTGGGGAGAGAGAAAGCCACAGCAAAGCAGCTTTTGTTATGGTATTTGCTACCAGATCAAATAAACAGTTATAATATAATAAGTTATAATATATGTAGTTATAATATAAGAGTGGGCAATGGTTTTATAATAGAAAAAAACGTGCGACTGCGGGAAAAAAAGTTATACAAGATCATTTGCCCGCGCTCTTTTTGTGCTGCTGAAATCTCATATCACTGTTTATTTGCTGCGGATTAAGCTACCCTGTGGCAAGTTGCTAGTAAGCTTACCGGGTAGACTTTAACGGAGCAGTTTTTATTTTGGCGGGAGTTCAATACATTACGATGTGTAGTATGGGAATCTATAACAAATACCAATTGAACAGATATTAACCACTAGTTTTTCCAACCAACTTGTCCTCATTTTTTTAGCAAACAAAAGAGCTTGTCCAAAGACTTTTGCCACACCCTTTAGTCACTGTGTGGGAGAGTTTTGGCTACGTAATTTCTTCTTCTCCACTTATTAGTCCCCTTTTTTACGCAAGAATCGGCATTGCGTTAGAAGGCCTGAGACATCATGAGGCACATGACGTTCTTTACCTACCAACAGTGGATTTGTTTTACACACATCCAACCGCAATTCAGCCACATTGGTCACAACCAAAGCAGTTGAAAGCTTTTGATTTCTCCCGACGTCCCGCAATTTGTTCTATGTACATAGAGGCTTGTTTAACAAAGGCGAGCTTAATGCTTTTACATTCGCCTCCATGAGAGAACCATCATCTAACTGCTTAAGTAATATTTCTCGCCTAGATCGATGTTCACTCAGACTCGAACTATCAAACCTCTGCATGTTCTCTCGATGGTCATCAAATACTCCTAAGTCTCCCTTGAATAGGTGCCTCACGTGAGAAGTGTTGTTTCGTCGCAAAGTAGTCAACATCCAGCAAGCTTGTAGTAGGGTTTCACTGCGACTCTTGCCGAGATAATGAGAATTGGAAGATCTATGATTACGGCTTACCCATGACAAAATGTATTGCTGAGCGTGAAGAGAGCTGAATCTCAATCAGTTGATTGTTCTTGTTTTACTTCCGTAATGGTAATTGTCTGTTTTCGAAACTATCCCCTTAATAGGAGTTTTTAATAGGAGTCCTTCCTGAATTTAATTGGCCTCGAGATCTAGGTTGCGGTTTCGTCCTTGTGCCCTATGATCTCAATAATTCCACTGTTTTCTTTCTCAATACTAATTAATGTAACTTTCATGACGTATTCCTTAAAAAAGATCCGAGAAGAAATCTTTGAATACAGACCTTAATTGCTTTATGATCCCGATGTACGCTGATGAAGAAGACTCGCCATGATTTGTTTATTAACCAGACCAACTATCCGAATTTCCGCGGAGCTTATTTACTTATGGAGCCCAGTTTTCATAGGATTTTGCGAAAATTCCACGAAGCTGAACACCTATTCGGAAGCCCTACTTATTTTTACTCACGATAGACTTTACTTTCCCCACATATTAGTATTCATAACCGTAGCAATCATTCGCCTAGCAGGAAAGAGTACTAGCGGGATCGGACAATTTAAAAAACAATGTGTAGTGTCATATGCAATTTCTGACACTGATCTCAGACCTGTTCAGGGTATCTGCTGCGGACCCTTTCGTGAAGAGCTACGTACATGGTATGATTGTGCTCTGCCCCAACAGCCAAGCGTGAGTTCTACTCTGTTGAAAATATGCTCAAAAACTGCTTCAAACTGTTAAGGTGATTGAAGCTGGTCCATGTTTCCAAAAACTGCTCAAGTTCGGGTAGTTTCACAAGACCTACTGGCAAAATATATATCAGAAGCCAAATTTAAGCTGAATTGGGCAAACTCCACTCATGCTACGTAACTCTTTACAGAGTGTTCCGCAGCAGATAAGGTGAACGTCAGTATACATCTCGTTATGAATTGCAGGACACTCCAAGTATCCTTCCCTAGGTAGCTTGCTGAACTCCGCATTTGTCTCGTTTACAGTTTTTTTTTAAATTTTAGCAATGTGACGGGTTTGAAATAATCAGCTCTATAAGTCGTGATATTTATTACTACAATAAATGTATGCATTCCTTTTTATGAGTTGTATTTTTCAAAATTGGTCATTGCGTATTTTATACTGTGAA
Organism: Ancylostoma ceylanicum; assembly: GCA_000688135.1. Lineage (NCBI taxonomy): Eukaryota > Metazoa > Nematoda > Chromadorea > Rhabditida > Ancylostomatidae > Ancylostoma > Ancylostoma ceylanicum. The sequence continues at coordinate 30,681 of JARK01000233.1, read as the reverse complement.
GCGGCATCAGATTGTTTTTTTTGAAAACGCAGTAGCTTCATGTTACGAATAATCTCAGTGCAACAGCCGTTGGATACTGGGAAGAGGATGTTGGAGACGAATATCCCTATCTCGCCAGTCATCAAGTTCAGGCGGATGTAGGGCGTTATACCCTGAATGGGCGGTGCGGACAGGCTCTGTGATTGGCTAAATGGGTGGATTGACCATTCACAGAGCTCATTCGCACCCTTTCTAGGTATAACGCTGCACACCCAGTTCAGGCTCATTAGTCCAACGAGGACGTAGGCGATATACTCGTTATTCACTCCTGCTCCATCGACGTTTCTCAATTGTTCGTCGGTTCCGGGCTTATCATGTGGCTAGTGGCACCGATCAGGTCAGCGTACGCCTGCTTGATGCCCTGGATTGGTCCACGATTGGGCCCTTCGGCGGCCGACGACGGTACTGCACTTGGCGATGCAGCTCCGATCTCCTTCCCCCATCGCTGGCTGTTGTAAGTAGGTTAAAAGAGTTACAGCCACAGATATTGAAAACAGTAGCTTTGAATGGAGTCAATGTCCTCTGTCTCAGAGCAGCAAAACAAGTCCCTTCGAAAGTGACGAATGTTTAAAATAGAAAATTTATTTAAATGAGGTGTATTCAACAGGCGACAACGACAAACAATACAGAGGATTAGAAACGCAATTGGAGGATATACATATTACCGTATATCAAGTTCCATACAATATCAAGGAAGTTATACACGAACATTCATACATAGTGTTAGCAGATGCTATGTAGTTGTAGTTTACTTACAACAGTTTGATTGAAATTAGATGTAAAGAGAGAAAAGAAAGAACAAATAAATTATGAGCGTTACAATCGAGTTCACTTTTAATTGATTTTATTTCATTTTAAACGTACAATTGCAACTCGGTTCATTGGGTTTTACAAAGGCTCTTGGTGAACAATTGTTTTTTTTTCATTATCTTTAATACTGATACGTTGTTGCAGGTTTAATAAACGGGCATAACTTCTAGAACTGTTTACAGTGAGGATAATTGTTTTAGTTCTATTACGCGATTATTCCCTTTCCGAATACAATGGCAGCCATAGCGGTAAACGCCATCCACATAGGGCTCGTTGGCGCTGAGTTGCACCTGAAATTCAGAAGAGTTGCCAGTCTATGCCAATCTTTTTCTAGATTATTTCAGGAAGAACATCGCAATGAGATTCCGTGTACATTCAAGCGTTTTATCGCCTGTGACTGGGAAATGGTCGCAGCTTGTGGGAAACTTTCAGAGGGCTTCCCACTTCGTTTTTAAATCTGGAGATGTAGACGGATCCTCCTGGACCAAATTCTGCGCTTCAAGAAATACAAAAGTGACAATTTCACTGGTGATGGAACGGATTGAAGCGCCACTTTTGCGGGAACTTTGGTGGAGTGGAATCCAGAGTCTGCTAAAGGTTCAAACAAGTACAATAAAAAAGGTAGATGAGGGCCTCGGTGGACCATCGAATATTTTGCTATCTGAGAAGTAGCCAAGTTCAGAGTGGAGTGGTCGAAGCAGGCCCAAAGCCTGAAACCCCATCAACGTATCA
>JARK01000233.1:14477-27125 GCA_000688135.1 Ancylostoma ceylanicum | reverse complement strand
CCTTTGGGCGTCCTCCACCGCTCCCCAGAGGTCCTCAATCGTCTTTATTCTCTCTTCTCACGAACTTCCCAGCAATGTACCTCATGTTTGCTAGGCGGTTGTTTCCACTTCAAGCTTCTTTTACCAACACTAATCATAATGGCCGCTATGGGAATCAGTGATTAACCCAACCGCTTTTCCGTTTACGTCGGAAACATGCCCTATCCGACCACCGAGGACGCCATCGGAAACTACTTCAGCCAGGCCGGACAAGTCAGCAATGTCAGAATCGTCTACGACTATGAGACCGGACGCCCAAAGGGATTCGGATTCTGCGGGTTCTCCGTTGAAGCTGGAGCTCGAAATACTGCAAACACCCTCAATGGGGCTGATTCAATGGCCAATCATTGCGAGTAAACTGGGCCAACAAGAAATAAATGATCTCATAACAAAGATCTTTTGTCGTTGTATAAATATGACATACATTTTGCATCGAATGTCTTATTCATTGTTGTGCAAACGACAAATAAAACAACTATCGACTAACTTGCTAAAAATTAGTCAATTAAGATGATAGTTTCCACCTACAGTGCCATGTTTACGCTCCGAAGCACCCACCCTACACTAAAATCTGCCGCAAACAAAAATCAGAGGATATCCAGAAATAGTCGGATAAGTCTACGTGCACTCTGTATGGTTCGAGGCGCTTGTACTTTGCTATATCTTGAAAATAACAGATTTTGTAGCCCGTCCCCTTCCCTTCAGGATATTCTGCTATGAAAACAAGAGTTACCATTACAACTATTACTGAAGACTATTTTCGTGCAGTATTTCATGGGAAAGAATTGGTGAACAACATGTGATTGAAGTTCCTAAGAGATTGGAGAATTATTAACTCAAAACAGGAGCACTCTCTCTTCCTTTGAGCAATCCTGCTCCACTTCTTTCCTCTCCCTTTGAAAAAAAAGTTTTAACGACGAGTGCTGACTTCGTTGGCGCTCACTCAGCCACTAGATCCCATGCTTAGTTTTCAATTCACGCATAGCTAGGCTTCCAATCAAATGGAATGATTGCGGCCATGAGACACTGATTAACGTGCGCACTAGTAACCTAATCGAGGAAGTGACAGCAATCGTTGGTAATCACATGCTATTGATAGGGATAAGTATCAAGGACGACGCAACTTGCTCAAACCAGCAATTTTATTTCCGCCCACTAGAACTAAATTAATCCCTTTGTCAGCTGAGTTTTTTGCATTTCATCTCCGATTGCGTTAAAAAAAACAATAACTGGAACAGTAAATCAACCACAGGAGTGTCTGATGCCATCAGTTAGAAATGACTACTCCTAAAAAGGATAAAGGACTAAAAAAAGGTTCAAGATCTGTTCTTAAGCATCCGCGAAGTGGGAATGGAAATCCGCTGAAAGCTGGAATTTGTGGCAGTGTTTTCGTGATTTCATAACAACTCCTTGCAGTTCCGCTCACTGTGACGTGGACTCCGAATTCCCATGCGAGAACCGTTGCAAGTTGCTTTGGAATGAAATGAATCTGACATGCTTTCCACAAATAGCCGCTGATTTTGTGTTTTGCCGACGGCTGCCTGTCGCTGGTGTGAAAATCACGCGATGTCTGCGTTGATTGTGTGTCGCGTTACCATGGTAGCCAATGGTGACAGCACGGATACGGTAACGAATTCGATTAAGCGGCTTGTCTGCCGTTTTTCCGCGCTATGAAGGCGCAACTAGTTTTTACAACAAGTAATCACTGAACCGTGTTTTTTCAAGGCAGTGACGAATGGGAAATTAAGTACTTAACTAAAAACCTGAGAAAGAATTTAGAGTAACGGCATATATGAACAATATTCAGAGTTACGAATGTTTTGTCGAGTCTTTCTCCAAAAATTCTCCAATCACATTACCAGAATGCCATGAGGGCACCTGTACCTAGCTCTGATTCCTAGTAAAGTCAAAAAACACCCGATTTTTGTTGGGCCACCTAAATAACTCATAGAAAATCTCCTTATGTGTGTGTTTCATAAAGCGCTGATGTGCATCAGGAGAGAGGGAGAGTAGCAGTAGAATGGAGATGGTGTGCTTGCTGTTGAAATGCAAATGTAAAAGAAGGACAGTGATGCGCTGGAAGAAGACACAGATCAATTTGGGGAAACGTGGATTCTTTGGATGCGGGACAGCTAGGATTGAAAGTTTCTCCCCAGCTACGTAATCATATTTTGACATGTCTCGAGGAAAAGTCATTTATGAGAGGAAAGAGTAGAAACAGAGACATTAATATCACACCTACGGCCGCTCAGAAACTTCTGAGCAAACTCCAAGAATTTCATCCGTGCCTTCAGAATAAGCATATGTACCTATAAGCAAAACCCTCCAATTTCATGAGCGCTTTCCTCGAGGAAATGGTGGAACAGATCTCGAGCCAGTAAGAATCCCAGGTGTTCCAAATTAAGAAGGCCATGCATAGTTGTTCGAGAATCCTCACGATTACATGCTCACATTTAAACCATGGGCAGAGACCGAACAAAGACAAATGAGGGTCCCAATTTGGGAATGCAGAAGTTCCTTGGTTCTGGCATCATACAAGCTTTCGACTCCTAATCTTTCGAGAAGTTCGTAGTGAGTAAGCTATACATGGTCAAAATATGTGTGTTTCTCATCAAGATCTAGTGGAGATCGGACTGCTCTAGCCTCTCGAAACCAGAATTCCCGGTTTTATCATACTCCTTCGCTCATACCTGATGTTAGCGACGTACTATAGGGGGGTGACAAAGAATTATTACCAGCAAGGCATATGTAACTACCTTTCCGTGACGCAGGGTATTGTTAGGCTCAGCTTAGGAATGAGATCGTGATTTTTTATTCTCCAGAGGTGATAGCTAGACCTGGACTTCCTGAGCAGAGGATTTTCATAGGTCCGTTCAAAGCTCGGCTATGAACTGTTTTTTTTTCATTTCTCGGGACCCTAACCTACAACCAGCTCCTCAATCTGAAAGTGCTCGTGGTATATTGCCCATCATCGATAAGGTTAAGGAGCTTAATATAAGGCCTTCTCAAGGGAAAAGTGAATGGAAACATGACATTCATAAACGTCAAGTAGGGGATGAAGAACAGCGCTCACAGCACTATTCCCAAGATAGAACACGGATCCCTCGGAACTGCACCTCATTGCAAAAAGAATAGCATTTTTACTGGTACATGGGAGCATTTTTGTATTCTAGAACAAAAAAAATTGAGAAGACTAACCGTGCAGTTGAACTGTTGACATTGCTTTGTAAACGTTTTTGTTGTGTAGTCAACTAGCTTAGTACACGCTAAGCTTCCAGCAATGCATTCCTGAAAGTAAAATGAGCTGAGGCTACTTAAACACCGCCAATGTTTAACATATAAAGGACTGCTACAGTAGGCTAACTACAGAAGCCACGGATAAAACATCTGGTGCGTTCTCACGCACAAGTAGTTTCTCGAAATTTTCTGGAGTAGGAGAGATACGTATACAGACGGAGTAAATGAAAGGGAAGGTTTGAGAAGGCATGACAAGAAACATACCGTAGCCTGGGTTTCTGGTGGATTCGACAAATTGGCGGTGGCGACTTGATGACATTTGAGGGCTGATATAAGGGTGGGTATCAGGGAAAGCAGGGTGATCAATGAAAACGCTGACATTGTTGGGAATGTGCTGCAAAAATAGAATCTTCAGGAAAAAAATCAATGAAATATTCACGAAGACGTGCAGGCGGTCTCGAAAAGTTAAATTCCATGTAGCCGGGACGTTGTGAAACAGAAATGAACTCAATAGAAAAGAGAGACAAGAGAAAAAAGGCAGGGCAGTGCAAAAAAAACCGCATACAAATCTGAGGAATGTGTGAATCCTCAATAAAGCTGCCTAAACCTGCACTTGTACATCCGCGGACCAAGAATCCCGGATGAATCTTTCGATTAAGGATGTAGAGTTAGGTAGCGCCATCTTAACAACAGAATTAGAAGGATAAAGCGTCGAGGGGCGGAGCACCAAGTCCCTCACCATGTTATCGTTTCTATGGGGAGATCACAAGTTAGGCAGATAACGGAGACGACAAAACTTGGAAGGGGCGTGGCCAGTTGTTGCGGTGGCAACCACCGTAGATCGACTTCAATTACTGGGTGAAAACAGGTGAAAATAGACATCAACGGATGAGTTCCGTCTGCAATGAGCGAGACAGGTAAGTATCCAAAGATCAGAAATGAGGTCAAAGGTCACATGAGTGTTGATTATTGCTTTACTTGGAGAAAGACAACCAAAATTGAAGTTATTAGTTAAGAAGGCACAGAATTTCTATGAGGGTTTTGAAAGGGTGAGAAGACTAGACAAGAAAATTGATATATGAAGGACTTCTAAGAACAATAGTTTACTAGGGATAGGTGCGATAGTCCGAGCCACGGCTCAGACCCCTCACTTTGGGAAGGGGACAATTGACCCCTCCCATTAAAGTGAAGAGGTGGCCAGGTATGAAGCCTAGCAAGTAAAAATGAAAAATTCTACACTATTTCACCAACAGAACGCAAGAGACGAACAGTCGGATAATGCCGAAAACTTGGGAAGAGAAGGGAGGGGGGGGGGAATGGCAGTTTAAAAACAATTGAATTGAATAAAGGAGCAAACAAAGGACTTATATATTATTATGTAAAAGAATTAGTTAGGCAAAAGTTGTAGTGGCGCGCGGTGTTAGATGGAGCGCACAATGTGACCATTGCAGAAGGCAAGGAAAAGGACCTGCGATATTCTACGTGAAGGGGAACATACTGGATATCGACGAGGGTATATGGTTGAACCCTCAACCTAGTAGAGTTTTCATGTTTTAAGTAGGAACCCATTGGTATCATGTCTGGGGAGAAATCTTTAAAAACAGGGTATAAAAAAACATGGCATGTACAATCGTTGAAAAAAATACTCGCCTTCGGCATCCACCGCCCGTCCGCTGAGCCGCGCCACGGCTCCTATGCATTATGATACGTGCTGCAACGTGGCTCAGTCGACGCGCAGCTTAGCGTGATCATAATGCATGGGAGGCCTGCGCGGCTCAGCAGATGGGCGGTGGATGCCGGAGGCAAGTATTTTTTGGAACGACTGTATATGTTTAGAACTTCAGTATTGAAATATTTATGAGCGGATCTTAATGAAGATAGTCCACCGTAATTTGCAAGAATTTCCTCTTTCTTCTCGTACATAAAATGTGGCAGTTTATGTGAGAAGAACAAGCAGAAAAAGGAAGCAACAGGTGAGTGAAAAACGGCACAGTTTATTTTATTTATTTATTTACTAGTGGCCCCGCGAGCTACTTTGTGCGATACACCTCTGCATGGAGAAATATATTTCGTGCATAAATTGTTCCGGTCGAAACTCCAAGGAATGTGTTAGCAGAATAGAATCTTGCTCAGAACCTCTGCAACAACTATTTAACCAGCTTTTGAGAAACTAGTTTCAGATCGCATCTGAAACTAGTTTTTCGAAAGCTGGTAAAATACTGTTTTTGCCACTTCCTCGCTAAATAGTTGCAAATGGAAAGCTTGTAAAATAGTTGTTTTGACCACCCTCGACAAATAATTGAAAAATGAAAAGCTAGTAAAATAGTTGTTCTCCAAAGTCAACTCGTTAGAACAGGAATGTTTTGTGGATTACATTCATTCAAAATTGTTGGCGGCATTCATAAACGTCTCCAAACTCTGTGGCACAACCCAGCCACGACTCTAAGCTTGCCAGAGCAGTAAAATGCAATAGCTTCTCTAATTCCCATAGTTCACTGTGATTGGACAGATTTTGGGAACCGCTCATATTAGTCCACTACGTTCTGCAGTCGAACTTCACTCAACCAAAATTCGTAATTGTTTGAGGAGGCTGCAAATTCGAAAGGAAATCGTTTCTACAATAGATGCCCGGAAAGGGACTCTGATGACCGTGCAGCACGAACGCAGCCCAGAGCGAAAACTCCTCGCGGCATCTCCTTTCAAATGTTGCTATCCTCCCCTCAGTTTCTGCTCAAGCTTTCCTCCCTATAGCAGCAATTGAGGGCAGGATGGCCTCAGCTGGAGGGAGATTCTGTCTTCTATTTGAGAGTTTCTACTTGACGTATTACGCTGTTTGGGCTGCTCTAGTGCGGCAAAGTTATCGGAGGAGTTCCACTTCAGTGTAGAGTCCATTACTATATTGATTTAAATACTTTTTCATTGAAACACTTGCCTTCAATGCTTCGTAATTGATGCTGAGAAAATAAATCAACCTTGTTGAATCTCTTCTTTAACTATAGTCATTTATAAGTCATTCATAATAGATTAGTAATGTTTCCTTGAAGGGTCTCGAAGAGAACAATACTGTTAAAAAATCGAGACAAAGATTTGAAATCTACAACGCACACTGTGAGTAAAAGTGGTGTGCACGTCTACCGTCCTTCATTATTTCAGACTGCTAAAATGCCCTAACACATCCTTAGGAATCTTTCATTTCTGTATGATAACTGGAGTGTATCAGCGCAAAGCTAGTAAAGTAGTTGTCTTGCCATTGTAGTAAAATAGTTGTAAATGAAAAGCTTGTCGGCAACTATTAGGTTGTTGCAAAATCGATGTCGGATTTTTGGACCACGAACTTTGGATTAATGCTTTGGATTGCCAAGTGGTGCTTTGGCACATATTTTGTACTCGTTCGAAGCAAATTTCTTCCTCTTTCTGCTTGTTCATTTTTATTCAGATCTGCTAACTATTACTGTGGTTTTCGGACTTGAATTAAAATGTACTCGTCCGCTAAAATTCGCCTTAAACTGTATTGTGGGTTCGAACTCGATAGCAGGAGAGTGGCTTGGACATAAAATATTACCAACCTGTGCAGGAGGGAATGCTCAACAATGTGGTAGCCCAGTGTTGCCCCAACTCATTTAGTATTGGAGACACGTGCTGCAGAATTATGGACCAAAATTCAATGACGTCAACGCAGTTTTGAAAGCACTGCTGGAAGCTATCACCAGGAGATATGTTCACTATCTCGAAGAAGGCCTTGAGGTTCATTATTCCATTATTTCTGGGGCCATCGGAGAAACGAGCTTGATGTAAAAACTGAACAAGTGTATCCAATTCGATTGTCGCCCAGTATTTCACAGTGGCTCAAGACCACACTTTTCACTCAAGACGCTCTGGAAGTAGATGCAGGCGGAGATCGAGACTCTCCTTTATTTGCCTTCTTACTCAGCAGACTGTTCCCCTACAGATGACCCAAATTCAAGCGGTGGGACCCATCCCCTAAAGAAAGAATAAGCCACAAAAATACATTATCTCGAAACGATCGCGCCGATTTTCCTGGGTCGGAAAAGCTCGGCTTCGGGGCTAATGGGACAATAACGTAGCAGAAAGATGGCGAAGATGTGCTGATTCAATCGAGTACTAAATCGGCGGGAAAGGTTCAGTTTTTGCCAAGTTACAACAATTCAAAGTCAACTTGTCGAAATCCGACATCGATTTTGCAACAACCTAATATTTTCCCAGGCTGGTGATGATGTCAACCTAGTTTGCAAGCTTTTTTTTCAGCAAAAGCTTGCAAACTAGTATATTTAAGCTTGTTTGCAAGCTGTTCCTTAGAACTCCTTGTCTGCAACTTGTTCCAGAGGTTCTGAGTGGATAGTGACTTTGTGTGCTTCTTATGCTCCAAGGCTTACCTCTTTGTACATTTTAATGCTACAGTCTGGTATAGCATATACTCACGGTCGTCCTGATTCAGTGCTAGTTCCTTCGCTGGCACATCCTCGCAGCCGCTCAGCACCACCGCGGCAACACGGTTCCGTTGTGGTATTGGCTTTGACATGTTAGGCATTGACATGTTATGACGCGCATCACGTGTATTTTAATTTGTTTTAACCTTCACTTTCCGTGCAAACTTGTTGAAACTATTGTAGAACGTGTTAGGACGTGCGAAAGCCAGAGAGCCAGCGCACCAAGCGCGCTTTGCAGGAGTGCTGCCCTGCGGTCGCGAGGCGGCGTCGGCGAAGGAACTGGCACTGGATCGGGACGACCAGGACTATACACAGGGCCCATGATCTGACATTGTCCGCAATTACGTCCGCTTGATTTCTAAGCCTACTTCATTATGTTTCGATGTGAATTTGGTGTCATTCCTTCTATTTTGGCGTGCTGCATCTATCTCCTTCAAAAGGAATTCTGTGGCGTTCTCCCATCGCTGGAAACAAGTGTGGTCGTAGTTGCGGACAATGTCAGATCATGGGCCCTGTGTGCGCTACCAGACCATACTTCAAATAGGATGTGTGCAAGTACTTCTAACTGATCATTCGTCAGTACTCAGTCTTATCACCTGTCTGAAAATTGCCAATTTTCACATTCCTGAAAGCCAAAGCTAATTATTTATTATCAGCGAAGAGATTTAAAAAATGCCAAAAGTGAGAAATCGAAAGTTTAGCCCGGAGACTGTTTATGAGAACAGTGCCTCATTTCACTATCGTGTTTAGAAGTTTTGTGCTGACTCGTCAGGCTGACTTCAGGGATGCGCAAGAAATATTTCGAAACGGACCTTAAACCGGTTTGCCACGAGATTTCCAACAGCTCGCTGGTGCACATTAACGTGGTAAACCATTTACCCCCGTTGGTCTTATCAGTCGAATAGGATAGGATTTGTTTGCCACTGCTCATAACATATAGAGATCACAACACGAGCGCTTCGCCCACAGGCTGCCAGGCGCCGACCCTTTGATCCTTAGGGATATGGCATGCTTCACAGCGACGCTGTCGCTGCGACCGTTCACCACGACAATGGTGATGACAAAGTGTTACACATTCTCATGTCTTATCACACTATTTGCGTTGGATAGCATGTTGGTGTAGGATCAGTTGCACGAGAACTTTTGCTGGTGAACGGTCGCAGCGACAGCGTCGCTGTGAAGCATGCCATATCCCTTACTGAAGCGAGCTTTCGGTCAGTTTTGTGGATCAGTACAAAAACTCGAGAACTTCTTCATTTCTCCGACATTAAAAACTGGGTGTGACAGTGTCACTGTCATTCAGTGGTAAGGATGTACTCATTTGACCGGTATGCGTAGCCCTGCCGATAGCTCTCAGGCCATATGATCGAATTATAACAGTTCACAATCATCTTTTAGGGATATGGCATGCTTCACAGCGACGCTGTCGCTGCGACCGTTCACTACCAAAACTTCTCATGCAACTGTTCCTACGCCAACACGCAATCCAACGCAAATCGTGTGATAAGACATGAGAACTTGTAACATTTTGTTCTCATCATTTTCATTCATTTTCTTCACAGTGACGGTATCGCTGCGTAGTATGCCATGGGCCTCAGAAAATCCCCGGACATCGCCAGTTCAATGCGAATCAAAATGAACCGGCGATACAAGAAATGAGGATCCTGGGAATGATACGTATCGATTGTCACGTTACATCGCCATGGATCGCTGCCAAACGGAGCTCACCGCCCGTACTCTCGAGGATGTACCTAAAATGAACTGGCGATGTGGGTGATAACGACAGTGGAGACTATGCCTATCGATTGCCACGACCCTTTGGTTATCATCCCTTTTCCGTCTGGAATCTCCTCATTCACTTTGTCCATGTGGCGACCGCCGACTGTCTTGGCCATCGCCACAATTGCTGACGAAGTCTGGGGATACTCTTGCCGCAGTCCATTCCACTATCACTGCAGATCTGAAACCCGGCGAAGTATAACATAATACTCGGTTAGATCAACCGTTCGCTAGCCGTTCCGGCACTACTTCAAACCTAAAAATCTCGTGAGACATAGGGTGTGAATCAACAAGACAGATACAGAGAGCTTCTCCTTGGACTCGCACGTCACCTCAGTGACTCATTGACATGGAAAAAAAAAACAGCTGGAGACCTTCGCAACACTCCAACTCGGATGAGTGCGCAATTCTGTACTTGGCCAGGAGGAAATGAAAAAAACCTGAGTCATGAGCTAGAGCCCTTTTTTAACTTGGACAGGCGTCAAGTTTCCATGAGGCCAGATGAACAGCAAGGAAAGAATATCGGGCCTTCAACCCGTGTGCCCCCTCATCCCAGACCTGCGCGTCACTTCGTCACTCAGCTGAACCCCAGAAACAATTCTAAGCCATGGGCCCTTGTGCTCCTTCCACTTGGACCCGCATCAATTTTTAATTCAGCCAAAAAAAAAATCCAACTTATGGACCTGTGTGCCCCTTCAACTCGGATACGTAGGCCACTTTATCACTATATCAGCTGAGCTCAAAAAAGTTAGTTGAATCCCAGCAAAAATTTCGAGCCATGGATCCGTGTGTCCCTTCAATTCGGGTCCAGGTGCACCTTCATCATGGACCTGTGCGCCAATTTATCACTAGATCTACTGAACCCAAGGAAGAATTCCAAGGCATGGACCCGTGTGTCCCTTCACTTCGGACCCATAGGCCACTTGATCACTTGATCAGCTGAGCCCAAAAATGTCAGTTGAATCCCAGCGAAAATTCCAGCAAAAATTCTAAGGAAAATCCGAGCTTTCCACCCGTGTACTCCTTCAATTCGGATTCAGGCCCCCTTAAGCCCCTATCCAGGCGCCCCTTCATCACGGAACTATGCGCCATTTTATCACTGGATCAGCTGAACCCAAGAAAGAATTCTAAGCCATGGACCCGTGTGCCCCTTCACCTATGCCCGTAGGCCAATTGATCACTGGATCAGCTAAGCTCAAGAAGGCCAGTTCAATCCCAGCGAAAAATGTCAAGCCACGGAACCGTGCACCCCTTGAAGTCGGATCAGTTGACCACTTCTGAATTCCAGAAGAATCGCCAGCCATTGATTCGTGTATTCGTTGAACTCAGACGCGCGCTAATATTCCATTGGACCAGCTGAACAAGGAAAAATTCGGAAAAATGATAGCCCTTTTACCATTGACCTGACGGAACTAAACAAAAACCCCAAGCTGTGAACCTCCGTGAATAGCTTGTACTGACTCGAACCCGCGCACCGGATTGCCAGAACCTTATGGAGCCGTCCTTGCTCGTCAAACCCTCGTAGAAGAGTTATGAAAAACCGTTGTTTCCAGTCCTCTTCCCGCTTAGCAGTGTTCTGCTGTTCTATGGTGGTCAGTAATGTGCTAAAGTGACTGACTCTATCCTTTGAACCACATTTGGCTGTTTCATTCAGATTCCAAAAGGGTACAATGACATGACGTTGCGCGCCTGGGTGGCAAGTATCCGTAGACGGTTAATGCTTGCAGATGCCTAGTATGTACGCTTTAATTGTCAGCTGATTAGTAAAATACAGGAGAGTTCCCGCAAACGTGCCAAATATTCATTTGCAAAGTATTTCCATTTCATTTTGATCCCAATTTGGTTTTCGGTTAGCGTTACGAGACACAATTGTCGCGATCTCCGGACCATAAACGGATCATATTCCACAACACTCGATAATATTGTACAAAACCGACGATTCAAAACTGCTGAACCCTCAAATAAGTGTCCAGACTTGAATGACGTAGTCAAAGTTACTAATAATCTACATGAGATCCGGGTCGCATGCGGATTAACCAGGGTGAACGCGTCAACACCCCACAATTTTATCCACCGGAGTATCGGAGTCAACATGTTTACCCTTGGTAATATTAATGATGCATTCAGTTCTTGTTCTGTGAGCATAAATGCAGTAGAACTTTCACAGCAACTATCATTACAAAACTTACTAAGTGGAAAAGTATTGAAGGGGTTCCACACTTTGCCGCGGCGGCAGTCGCTCATGGTTAAGCATAGGACGGCGACGTCGCGGCGGCGTCGCCACGGCAAGGGTCCGGCGGCAAGAGCTTTCATACTTCTTTGCCGCAGCGACGTCGCCCAGCGGCGTGCGGCAATGATTAGTCATGGTGGTATTTTTCCGCATTCCGCCTAGCGACAACTTTTGCCGCGCACCCACTTTTGCCGCGGTGACGTCACCGTCGCCGCGGCAAGTGTATGAAAGGCCCTTTATACTATCCCCTACTGAATGTGAACCGTTGCTTCATTCCCTACAACTCTCATGGGTAATAATGATGCATCCTTATTTTTCAAAGTAAGCCACTCTTCATAGAATTCTTTCATCATACCGTTCGTCTCCACTGAGCACCATCTTGGCTCCAAAGATTTATTTCCGCGAGACACATTCATGAGTTCAACTAAGAACGATAGTACTACACACTAACAATGAGTTAACTATAACACTAAGCAGAACTTCAGGTGAACGATTCCTACAATTGTTCACAACACCGTTAGATATGAACCCGGGAAAGTTGGATGAATTGACGGTTTCCTGAGGTATCATGTACTGTAGCGTACTGCCTGAAGCTCGTTTTGATCGGCGTGCTTTCCATTCCACTCCTTCAGTACTGATGACAGCGGGCCGCTGGCTGAAAACGAGTGCATCAAACAAAGCAAGGCTTTAGAATATGCTTGAAATAAGGGCGAAGTTTTCTTCAATTTTTAGCGTATTCCGAAATTATGCTTGTAGCAGCGGACCCGGCTCTTGACACAGGTCGAACTTTGGGCGTCGGCGCATTCCTTCCGCAGCGGTGGACCCGTCGCATAGCATGTTCAGCACCACTGAGCGACCAAATGATCCCCCCCCCCCTCCCGCCCCCACTAACCGCCAGCACTAGCAACGAGACCC
>JARK01000232.1:82645-93874 GCA_000688135.1 Ancylostoma ceylanicum | reverse complement strand
CAAAGTGATGGTTCCACCCAGGGTTGGCCAAAAAAGTGAAGGTTGGGTGAGACTCATTCTCAGGGTATTCCACCTATGAAAGGGACTTTCGTTTCATTTTAAGAGCACCGATTTCTGCCGCGCTCGATTCTCTGGAAAAGGTGAGCGAAAGCCGTTGTGAGTTCATTACGAAAGTTCAGAGCAAGAGCAGCCAGCTGAACATAAAGCATTTCTTGTGACCAATTGCACCTAATCGGTTACATTTAATTATTCAAAACCACCAGGAGAAACCGAAAGGCATAGTTTTGCCCAGTCTGGAGAAGGCAACCGCTGACGGGTTCAAGAGCTTTTCAGGACAGCGTTGGCACGAATGAGGGTATAAGTATCACTGGCGCTGCAGTCCACGTGGAGTATAGTACTTTGCGTCGCCGTCGCCGGCGACTGTTACACTGCCGCTATAGTCCTCGAGGAGTGTAGCACCCTGCGTCGCCGTCGCTAGCGACTGTGGGGCCGATGCGCATCGATTTTGGGCGGCGGCTGCCGATGTTGGCGACTGCGGATCGCCAACATCGGGGACGACTAGTCGCCAATTTAGGCAAATCGCCAATTTCGGCGACTGCGGATCGCCACCTTGTCCACGTGGAGATATAGAGTCCAAAATACCTAGTAAACTCATTAAAATCGATAGTCTTTGCATTCATCGCGAAGCAAGTATCAGTAGAAATCTCGTCAGCCGGACAGACAGACTGGTCCTTCCACCACCAACATCCATTCTCCAATATCTTCGATCGAACTGCAGTGCAGAGGAAAGATAGCCTGCTCCATTGACGTTTAATGAAGCGGGCATACATCAATGGGCGGGTAATCCTAATGTTTACCTCCCTCCTACAGAAGGGTATAGATTACCTCGCACTTTACCCCGTGAGTTGGGGGCAAAATTATTACGAATTCTTTCATTCATTTATTACGTTTTCTAAGGAAAACGTGAGAGTTGAAAGACTATAGAGACTTTGTCGACATAATACGCTTGAACTGGCCAAAAGATGGTGTAGTCATGATATCCTCGGTTAGTTTTACGTATGCCGCTACAGCTCTAACAGGGAACAATTGGATCTAAGTGTACTTTTACCACACGAGTAAAAGAATTTCTGGTCACCAGCCCTAGTTCTAGAAGGTACAATTTTGAAGAGAGCAGGATTGGCATGTATCATACACTATATACATTGCAGAGAATTTCCGACTCTGTGCGTGCGTGCGCACCACTATGTGGAGATTGTGCGCCGTGTCTGGCGCGTGTCTACAATTATCTTGCAACATAGAAAAATTCGATAACCTACTTAAATCAAGAAAGACATTTCCACTAGGGTTTTCTAATATGCTAAACACGAATATCAGACAACCATGTTGCACAGAATTATCGATTGTATCGATTTTGTTGATTTTTCACCAGTTTTGCTCATAGATCAGGGGAAATTGACGCCGCGTAGCGGCGGCAACCGGCTGGTTTTAGGAGAATGCAGAAGCTTGTAGATCATGCATACGTCCAATAATTTGCGTAGACTTTCTAATGAAGATAGTTTGAAGTAAATGTTTCTCCTTCTGGCTCTTGGTATGTTAGAGTAATCAAATCCTCCTATGCATATCATTATCCTCCGAGAAAAATTATTCTGAATCTTTTCTATTGCATAGATCTCCTTCTTCTTAGATGGGTAAAAAATTGTTGTGCCAGACTCAAGTATTGATCTCATGTATTTTTTATATGCTTGTGTCAAAACAGTTTTGTTAGATGTAGACAGATAGATATCAATGCCTAGAAGAGGGTAATCTTGGGGGTGAACGCGACTACTCCGGGCAAACTCAGTTATGAATGCCACGTACCGGTAACTTATCTGTTGGGAGCGAGCTCGAACTCCCCTCCCCTTGCACCTCCCAATCGATTGAATGCATGATTTCTTTAGCACTGATATGCAGGATACGGTCTGCAGACGTGCAACCACAACCGCACACATGCATGAGCACACCCACGCAGTGGGAAAAAATACGGATCGCTGCGGCACTGTAGAGACCGGGATTCATCCCCTGAGCCCACCTGCGTGTCAGGTCATGCACAAGGTAGGGTTTAGTCAGCGATTCTCCTCTCTCCGCCACCTGGGGACGAGCCACATGGCTCTGCGACTAATCGGCTGGGATTCCTTGCTCTTGTGTGTATTTCCTATTGTGTATACGAGGAAGTTCCAACTAAGCCTGTATCCTATTCTGATTATTTATGTGAGCTGTGCACGAGGTTGGTAATCAGTTTATTTTGGCTTACGTTTCGACAAATCGCCGTCTTCAGAGCCACTTTGATGTCACAGTAGTTAGTGACGTGACGACCGGAGCGACCGCTAACTGACCACTAGAGCGGAAGACTGTTCTCTTCACGTCACTAACTACTGTGACATCAAAGTGGCTCTGAAGACGGAGATTTGACGAAACGTAAGCCAGAATAAACTGATTATCAACCTCGGGCACAGCTCACATAAATAATCAGAATAGTGTACGGATATGCCGAGGTTTATCGAAAGTCGGACTTTCCAATAAGCCTGTATCGTTTCGTCACTCTCCACGTTAGTACAGGGAGAAACAGCATCGATGATGGCATGATAGACGCCTCAAGGAAGTTCGCAGCGATTATGGGCGGACATGAATCCATCTACATTAACAGCATGTTCTGAGACTTGGCGTAGAGGCGATGATAGAAGTTGGAATAGGAAGCTGATGGAAAATGTTAATTTAAGACATTCAAGAGACGTCGCCTTTATGATCTTATCCAATATTCGTTACTTGTGATTGTGTTTCGAAGTTTTATTGTGTTTGTTTCGAAGCTTGTTTGATACCATATCGAGAATATTCATGGACGACTTTCTGTATGTTGTTCCGTCGGGAAGGTCTTTGTTGCTGATTTTCTCATCTGTTTTCTGCATCAATGCCACGAATTCACCGCTTTTGTCATGCACGTTGCATCAAAATGCTCTGTGTAACGAAGCAAAGAAGTGTGGATATACATTTTATCAGATTTGACACATTTAAGGCAATGATAGAAACGTTGTACATTAAAATATCACTTTCAACGAACTAATAACATTATGGTTAGTAGCTTACAACAAGCAGTTGAAAAATAAAACATCACAAGTAAAAAGCACAACAGAAATTTGTGTTTGTAACAACTGAGAAATCGACTAGCACTGATAACGTGGCGCTGAGCATCAGCGCAAAGTTGGCGGGAACATCCTGGAGACTTAAGCTACCCGTTTCGATCCGTAACCCGGCAAAAGATACAAGTCACCACACTCTCGCAGAATTTCTACTGAACGTTGAAGCCAAGGTGTGTCGAGCACGGCGATCTGAGTTCTGCATCACTTCGAAGCAAATAACAAATTCTAATCAATTAGTATTCCCGTTTTGGCGACAACTTCCATCTAAGTACAAGCGCTCATTCATCAGGACTCAAAGATATTGTGTTGTCGCTCATACTGCTTGACCTCGTCGAAGATTAATTCTGTAAAGAATACTTCCAACAAGTGCTAATGGCCAAAAAAATGTTGGAGGAGCCTCACCTTTCCACTCGCTCAGTGGTTTATCTGCATAGTCAATTTCTTCTCTGTATCGGTTCTCGGACTGAGGGGCGTTCACTTCTTCTTCCTGCAAAGCATACGATGTGGATCCTGACAGAATCGCATAAGAAAGAAAAACAGCCAGTTATTTTGAAACCTACCCGGTACCATACTTTAACATATGGATGATTGAGAGACTCCTCCACGGAGTAACGATTGTCAGGATTGATGATCAGCATCTTCGACAGCAAGTCGCGACCGCACTCCGCTGAAATCACCTCTTATGGGCTGAAAAAGCGCTAAAGACCGTGGACAACAAACCCGTCAGATTCGCACGAGGATTTTCGGTATCCTTGAGGAAGCTCGCATCTGGCGCTATTTCTTCGATCGGTATTCCTTTCTGATGAGGCAGCGATCGCACGTACCTTAAAGTTAGGCCTTGAATTTGCGAGAAATTTGACTATGAAGGTACGATCGCCGAGTTCACATACACTGTCGCACTACTGCCGAGTTGTGATATGAAATCCTCGCTTGGTGTGCCCATTACGTTGATAATCTTTGTCCATTGGTCGACTCTAAACATATTTTTGAGAGGATGATTCATCCAGGACAGCTCGTACGTAGCTCCATGGAACCTACCTGTCCAACCCTGGGAACAACACACGATGGTTGATCATCTCCGCAAATATGCAACCGACGGACCAGATGTCAACTGCAAGAAGAGAACAGGTAATTTTCGTTCTCCGAACTTCTGTTAAGCGGTTCCAGATACAATGCTGGATGGAAGAAAACGGTGAGGATAATCCGATCTTTTTTGGTGAATTTTTCACAAATACAGGGGGCATAAGTTATTGTACATCGTTTGCTGGCTAATCACTCTGCGGTAGTGCAATGTTTTTGGACAAGCTAAGCCTCACTTGACAGAACTGGATTCCCTCTATTTTCTGGTTACAAATATGCCCCGGATACTCGGGATATGGCGGAGAAATTTTAGCGGAAACTTCAAACTCAGATTTTTCGTGCCGCCAAATGCACTGATTCAGCCCGCAGTTCCTGAGCAAAAACAGCTACAAAAACAGTTTTTGACAACGTATTCAAGTGGGATGAAAAATGGTATCGCACTCTCGAAGCCTATTTTGAGATGTATATGCAAAATCCACTGAAGATCGGGGTAGATAAGAGCAGAGGGCGAGGCTGTTCCAAAAAATGCTTGGATGAGAAAACCAAGCCTAAGGTTTCGAGGAGCAAAGCTGGCCTGAATCTTGGCCTATTGATGAGGCTTCGTACCCATTCTGCAGCACTTTTACTCTAGTTTTCAGATTACATCAACAGTCTAGCTAATTCCCTATCTTTCAGTGAAAAAAATCTTGGAATTCAAATTTGATGGAAATTGGCCATTACCGGTGGCATGGAGTAGCTGTGGTTTTTTTGCCTGCATATTTCTTAGAGTTCGCTTTCTTGGAAAACCCGGACATAGGTGGAAAGAGCCTTCTTGCTCTCCAAGAATCATGTGAGCAGTGAAATCCAATTCGAAAATTTTGTGGATTTTTCAAGGAAAGTTGTCACAACAACCCACTTTTCTCAAAAATTTGCTTCGAGGCCAACTGCCCGATAGCAAAACCTTTCCGAAAGAGAGGATCTTACCTCTTAGCTTACAAGATACTTTAAACCTTTCTCTATCCGGCAGAGAAAAGAGCGGAACAATGCATGGGTTCCTGGCGGAGAAATAAAAGATCAAACGTTGTACAATAACTTATGCCCCCCTTGTATTTCCAGGAAATGCGTAGAGGGTTTTCCAACTGGGCGGGCGATTTCTTTCTATTTTAAGACATAACGTGTCGTCAGAAGCACTCCCTAAAGAGCATAAGTCGGTACTACAAATGACTCCGATGTTTTGAAATCTCGCTTCCAATATATAGTCTCATCTCAAAACGAAAGTTAATTTTTGACAAAGCTGCTCAAAAAATCATACAAAATGTTATGAGACGGAAAAATGTGTCATTACGTTCTGTTCGACCTCATTTCCTCTGTTCGCAGAATAATCAAGGAACCATTACTTTGTAAATGGAGGAGAAGATTTCCCACCCAACTATCAGCAGCCATTCCAAGTGGCAATTTAGATCTCAGAGGACCGGGTACATATTAAATCGTCGAATAAATTCCCACGTTTTTTATAATTTGCTTGTATTTTCTTCTATTTCGGGTAATTTGCCAGGTGTTTATAATAGGTCACAAGCACTTTTCCTCCTCTACAAGCAGGCAGTGAACTCGAAACGGCCACAGACAGGGGGTGGGACCGCGGCGCGGGCACTCTAGTTGTCTGCTGCATCGAGGCAGCGGGCCTACTGGGCAGAGACACGGAGGAAAACCGATACGTCGTGATTAGGGCTGTATAACAAGCAACACAACATTAAACTGGACCCATAATTAATGAAATGCAGAATTTCAAAGATATGCAACAGCGTACCTTTTTCTGAATACGGCAGTCCAAGTATCACTTCAGGAGCGCGATAGTACCGAGTAACGACGTAGTCACTCATACGCATAGCTGAGTCGACCGTCTTCTTCCTCGCTAAGCCGAAATCCAACACTTTCAAGATGCATTTGTCATTCACAACAATATTGGAGGGCTTTAGATCCTAAAAAGGGCGATACCGCAATAGATACGTACAAGGTAACAAAAAAACGAGCATTTCAGCGGCTCACCCTATGGATCACTCCGGAGTTGTGAAGGTGCTTGATCGCGCACAACATCTGGTACACAAAGAATGACAAAGTCTTGTGGTCCAACCTAAGAAAGGTACATGCTCAGAAAGAAAGAAATGGCGAACAAAGCTACTCCAGTGACAAATGCGGAAAAACTCACCGAAGTTTGAGAATGACCTCGTGTAGGTTGTGGCTCATCAGTTCCATGACCAGATAGACTTCTCGGAACCGGCTCAGTTCGGTCTGCGGTGTGAAAGCGCTCAAAAGCTGGATTATCTGAAAGCGATTTTCATTTTTTAGTAGGAAAATCTGGACCCTTACTAGTCTTTATATACAGAAAGATTTTTATATTTGATACAGTGATACTTTCTTTGGAAAAGAGAAAAGGAAAATCCACGCTAGGAGTGGATGGTACTGGGATTCCATTTGAGCTTTACTTACTTCTAAAAGAAGGAACGGTACCAAACCCCTTTTTTTAATTTAGCGCCGAGATGGCTATAGATTGGAAGAATCGATGTTAGAAAGCTGCATGTTCTAAAGCAAGGCGAGGCTTCTAAGCATTGAACAGGGGTTTTTCGAGTTTTCCTTCACTGTTAACTCTTTCGCGGGAGAATCGGAAAATACAATACCAGCCGTAACAATTGTCCCAAAATCCGTTTCCGACGGATTAATCCGTCGGAAACCGTCAGAATCGTTGGGAATGGACTAAAATGATAGTTCGTATCACCATTCGAAAGCTCTCATGCTTGTGAGTCTGAATATCTATATCAAAATTTTGTTCGACTAACGAGAACAAAATGGTCCACGCTAATCACATTATCTGGGGGCAAATCGGGTGGATATGAACCAAAATTCCACTCGGGCTCAAAATTCTTCCAAATAAACGTTATATTTGCATACTGTGCTTCACTGTGATCACTTTAATACCCCATATGGGTATGATCGGCGCTGGTGGAGCGGACATTAATTTTTTTTTCATTTTTGCGAGAAGGCAAAGTTTGGACCGCTATAAAAAGGAAAACAAGTAGCCTATGGCAAATCAAGCATAAATCATGAAGAGAAATTTGTTTGGATGCCTCCTAAACACTGAAAACGCCACTGGCCAAGGTGTCTTACAAGTCACAAGCCTCTGAATACCACTTGCCGTGCAAAAAAAATTTTCCCCCACTTTTCCATAGTCATCAGGGCGACTTTTCTGACAGGTCATTAACTAGCTTATGAACCAAATACTGCAGCACAATTGACTCTGGCGATTGTTCTAGGCTGTTCTGCAGAAAATCGTTTAAGGCCCCTTTTATTTGGATGTGAAGAAGTACCAAACCTACAAAATGACCGCATTCTTTCTTCGATAATTTACGGTTGAACAGTAGTTTTCATGCAGATATTGAGAATCAGGCGTTCAAGAGCTTTCGAATGATGAGATGAACTGTTATTTTGGTCCACTCCGAAAGATTCCGACGGTTTTCGACGGATTAATCCGTCGGAAACGGATTTTGGGACAATAATTACGGCTGGTATTGTACAGTTAAATCTCTTTTAGTTGTCATCATTATTCCTCAGAGAAGAAAACGTTGAGTGGATTCAAATCTCAGTTGAGCGGAACAGTTGAGCGGAACTAGCATCTGTTTCTGGGAGCCTTCTCCAGAAAACGACAGAGAAACAAGAGAACTTCGTCAGGAAAGTACGAGAACCATGCTAGAAACTTGCGTTCAAGCAGAACTGCAGAAATCTTCTCATTAAATCAATGCGATTTTGTCTGCATAGCATGCAAAAGTGGAGCAAAATCCGGATAATTTTCTACTACTCCTCTCAAGAGTGAATTCGTGACTTCTCCTATTCGGCGAATTTGTTTCCTCCTCTGCCAAACCCATGGTTCATCATGCTTCATCATTCCCATGCTTCCGCTACTGCTTACATAAACTTGAGCGCTTTGCTCATAGCCACAGCTAGGGAAAATACAGACGTGTTCTCGCATCTTTAAAAAAAGTCAGAAGAGCCGATGATGTGGACAAGGCGATAATGTGGACCCTTCCGGGTCGTGCTTTTCTAGAGCAGGGAGAGTTCGATAGGCATCTGTTTCTGAGCAGTAGACAAGGTGGCGCATAAATATTGTCCCACTGTGAAAAAAGCGCTTAGAAAACGAACAAAAATACATTGGTCAACGATCTCCACAAAGCCAATTTGCTTCTGAAACGTGATAAACTGAAAAGCGGTAGGTTTGCTTGATGTCTCTTCCTCTGTTTCGGATCAAGGCCCTCGGACCTCAGACTATTTCATTGTGCCCGTATTCGTGACAGTCCCCGCAACTTTCTAGGCTTCCCACTCACTCAGAGAATGAGTTTCCTCAGCATAATACGTGACATCTTCCAGACTTTCTAATTACCTTCTGGAGCTGACTGAGAGTGTGCGTACTTTCATGGTGCACACATTTTACTGCGGTAAACTTGTACCTTTGTGAAAGTGGATAAACCTCAAAAACTTCCCGGGAACGTTCAGGAATATGGGCACTAGTTTCACTGGATCTTCTTCTAGACTCTTCAATGACATTTCCAGAGATTGAATATTGCCCTGTATTTTTCTCACAGACCTTTTCCCCCGGCACTGCCCAAACTGAGAACTCGAAAGCCATCCGGTCGCGAAGAATGCCCTGCCAATCGTAGGCAGGGGTGAGGTCATCCTAATCCTGAGTGGTCTTCGTCTTGATAGACTAATGCTACATCTACCCGAAGAATCCAGGGGCCAGACGCATCGTTGAGATTACCTTGGGTAAACTTGTCCACACCGCCAAATTCATATAGCGTTCACAAGGCCGTCAATATATGTTTACCGTGGGTGATCTCAATGATGCATACAGGCCCAGTGGCCGTTTCCATAGTGGCTAGTAATCTCTGAAAGCAGCTGTTCCCTCAGTATGTCCTTGTATACGATCTAGTAGATCATCACATCCATTTCCATGAGTATGGGAAAACTTTTCCATTTGTACGAAAATCGGATGAATTCGAAATAAGGGTTCCGCGAGACGCTGCGACGGAGTGCATTAGGTTCAGCACAGCTTCCTTCATGTGTGTACACTACAGTTCCAAGGAATGTGGGCCATTCTCAATGGTAAGCAGCTTCTCGTCGATGAAGGTGGTCATCGTGCAGTCACAACGAGGTGAGCGTCCGAGGGCAGTGACACGCGGCCTCGGAACGAACACCACCAAAGCTAATGTTTTTGTTTCTTTAGATGGGTGGCAATGAATTGTTCTTGAAGAGGTGGTTGAATGATGTGTTGTCATGAGTTTTCCGTGTATTTTTGTTTTGAGACAATATTTACGCGCCACCTTGTAGTAGTTACAGCCACACATAGACACACATTAGGAAATAAAGAGCATGGACTGGACATTTATGGATTGGGATTTACGCATCAAAAGATGCAACTCGATGAACATCTGGACTCTTACAATTTTTTGGTGTCTTCCAGTGCTCTATTTCAGCAAAGGTGCGCTGCTATTATTGAGCTTACGAGAAGAGAACCTTCAACATTCCCACTGTAAAGAATTTGGAAGAACATTTGTTGGTTTCATCACATCCAATAAGTGGTATACTTAGGACCAAATAAAAGTCGAATAACCCAACTAATTCAATTATCAAGTCAGAATTAAACCCAAGAAATTCGATTTCGTCACCCGCGCTTTAATTCTGGACCAAGGTTATGACAAGTGGACAAAGACAAAATCAGCCGTTGATTGTAAAACATGTCCAATGCTTGTGCCTAACGTAACATAGCACAGGGTTTCGCTCAAAATTGTAGGGAAATAACTTTTAAAAATTAGCTGAAATAATACAAATGGGTGAAAAAAGTTCGTATACGAAAAAATTCGAATATTGAAAAACAGAAGACCCTTAACCACTTCTTGTAGTTTCTCAAGAGTTGTTCTTTTTCTCTTTTCCGGAAATCCGAAAATTCGACTTATTCGAGATCGAATTTTCTATGTCGAATATAATGATTTATGGGGCCTAAGCATATCAAATTGCCCGTCCATTTAGCCAAGTATTCTCTATGCTTTAGCTCGTGATCTCACAATCGGAACAATTGCATTTTCCAAACGGAAGAAAACGGCGACCTAAAAACCCCCTCTCATCTGCTCAATCGGTTGGCGCAAGGAAGTGTCACGCTTGGGCAAACACCGGAAGTTTGTTTAACGATAGCATACTACACTCTAGTCGTTCAAGATAGCAACTTTTCCTCAGAATAAAAATAGAAATGCGAAGGAATTCAGGTGAGATGTAAGAGGAATATGCATGAAAACTCCATACAAAACTGCACACTTTGTTTACACAAATTGGCTTGTGTGAGCGCTGTGAAGACTAGGGGATCTAGGGGATGAGACTCCAAGAACGTTCACACAATGGACAGCCGAATGACAACTACAGAGTTTTCAGGCTCTGCACTTAAAATACAAAAAGTGGTGGACAGCTTCATCAATAGATGAAGTTAACCACTGCTCTCTGTAAGTACCACTTTCGACTATGTATGCACGGCGTAAAAACTCTGCTGTGAGGTCTACTGTGAGCTATGACTACAAAAACAATGAAAATCATGGATTCGTCGATGATATGGTTCTTTCGAAGGGAACAGATTTGACAGGGTAACTAAGCCATAGAAAAAATAAGTGGTGCCTGCGATAGACTGAGAAGAGAATAATGCTAGCAAAAGCAAAGTAGACGTTAAGATAGACCCAAAAATGATGCGCTTGAGGAAAAAATAGCATGACTATTAGTAAAAGTTGACATGGAAAATACTTATGCATTCTTGTGTTGCTGGAAAGGCATAACTATTGCCTCCCCCACCCCCTTCAAACATCCGAATTATAGACTTCCTCAAAATCGACTTCTCAAACTTTGAATAAATCGGTAAGTATCTAATGCATCATTTGGTCCCAACAGTGGCGGACGCAGCCTCCCCCCC
>JARK01000232.1:68384-82468 GCA_000688135.1 Ancylostoma ceylanicum | reverse complement strand
CCCCCCCCCCCCCGAGAATCGCCGAATTTTCGAAATTACTTTACAAAATAAATAAAAAAACTGGCATCGGCATACTTTCAATCGTTTATATTTATCATTAGCTTCTAAGTAATTTTTATTATTTATTTATTATTATAATTGATATTTTTACTAACTTTATTTCCTGTCCAGGCCCCAACACGGCGGGGACCCCAATTCTTCAAATTTGAAAATGCTGATTCAGACAACTTCAAGAGATGGATATTGAGTACAAAGGATTTGGTGGAAGCACGAGAATAGACTCAGGCCAAAGTATGTCATGGATGAATAAAAGAGCTACTACATCAACAACACCAAGCCATTAAAAATTTCCCTGACACTTTAGAGACAATGAATGAACTCACTATATGTTCACCCATTTCAGCGGCAAGGATTTGAGGAAGATCAGGTCCATGTGAAGAAAATCACATCACTCACGTTAGGGTGCTTTATGGTCGTGAGCAGCACGAATTCCCTGTACGCTCTGCGTGCACTCATCGTCATCACAAATGGCTGCTGCATCTTCTTGATCGCTACTTTCGTTCCAGTCGCCGTGTCATCGGCCGATCTGAACCCTTGTACTGTTAACTAGAACACCTGAGGTCCCTCATGATCATACGTCCGATAGCCTGAGACGTGTCTCAGGTCACCATCACCTTTGATGGTGCTAGGATGGGGAACCTTCACCTATGGCGAAAAGAATCAGATGGGTCCGGGACGCAGTCCCGGACCAAAAGAAGGGAATGAAATTATGCATTATAATTTGGGCAAGGCAGGTTTACATGAAATGCGCAGTTGTGGCTTAAATTCTTCACACAATACACTCTAAGAAAAGCCGATGTTCATACATGGCCGGTTAATTCTTTCGAAGAAAATGTTTCCATGAAATTGATGGGAATTTGCGGCAAAATTACGCTTTGACCAACAATATCGTTCTTCATTTGGGAAATTAATCTTTGCGCAGTTGTCAGACTTCTTGCCAATATTGTTAAGGACTAGATGACAGCAAAATCACAAAGGTGGGAGTGGAAATGGCTGAGAAATTCATGAAAACGTGAAAAGAGGAATATCTCGCTTATTTAAAGGAACTGGATGTTGCGCAGTTGTCAGCTGAAGTGAGAATGAAATTCTGAGCAGAATGATATATAATACTTGACACTTTCGTCCACTCCCGACGGAAAAACCAGGGTGAGCCAAATACCCCGTCTGGCTCACCCTCGCGTCTGGCGCCCTCCCATATTGCGTGCTCTCTCGCTAACCCCCCTGAGCTACACGGGGCATTTGGCTCAGGCGGGCTTTTTCAGCCCAGAGTGAAAGGAAATATGAAGTGTTATATACTAATCTACTCGGAATCTTACGGGCTCGGCAGCTGACAACTGCGCAACCCCTGAATTTTTGATCTGAAAGAGATATGAAGTGAGAAAGCGTTTTCATACATGACCCGTTTTCTGGGCCAGTTGCCAATGAGGGCACCTGCTTCAATGGGCATTGCATGCGCAATGATGTCGCCAATTCAATAGACAACTGCGCAACTCACGATTTCTCAAGGTTGTTGAGAAATTTTAAAGGACGCAAATCCCCCGTCCAGTTTTTAAAAATTGATTTCTCCCTGGATTCTTGATGAAATTTGTCGCTCTTGGTGTCATCTTGTAGGGAATTTCGTCAGGAAAATCGCTGACAACTGCGCAACATACAGTTCTGTGAAACTAGCGAGATATTTAGCAAAAATCGAGCTGGGGCATTTTCTACGTTAGGCTGAAGGCTGGTCCCGGCACGAAAGCAGGAAGCCGGCGCAATTCTCGTCTTCGGCGTTCCATCTTTGAACAAACAATCTTTTCTTCATTTTCTGAGCAATATTCAAACAGTTTTCGTTGAATCCATACTTGAAACAGCTTTCACGGCCTAGTATACGTCATCGTTCACTTTGGTGAACCCTTCCTCAGCACTATCGAAGCTATGGTTGCAAAACAACATTCACTTTTCGGCCCAGACAACCTTCACTTTTTTGACCCCTGTTTCACCCCTATCGTACGTATGCTCATGATGTCAACTTACACAACAGTGCCTTGTGCACCAGCGTTCAAGAACTTCAGGTTGGTATAACGCTTCGGGATGGTGAAAGTACATGAGGAGCGAGTGTGAGGATCCTGAAGAACAATGGCTTTGAAAACTTTGACGAAAAAAAAACTAGAGTGATAAAAAACACAATATTTACAGGGCAATGTTCGTAATTTAGGTAACACTGCTGAAAAACGTTAGTTCAGTGGGATCAAAATTTACTCACAATCGGCTAGGAAGTCAGAACTTCTCGTTTCTACCGACATATTGTTCCCAGGATTAAATTTAAACCTGTTCAGCTCAATGACTATTCTTCTGTCTCTGTTGATATCGTTTTCTTGACATCTATTTTTGGCTTTCATCCTCATCTTTAACCCTAACACTGAGAAAATAGGTAAACAAACTGTGCAAGTGAGTTCATTCATATAATTACCTTATCGTTTTGATATTCTCCACTATTCGTGAGATTCGGAGAAGATTTGACTCACTAACTTGCGTATAAAGGGAGGAACAAAATGAAAATTATGTACTTTTTTCTCCACTAAAGGTCCATATGCAGGTAATCGCGAGCTTACTATCCAACAGCATTTGGTACGTACTTGTGTCCAGGACAAGTTGATGGATAAGACGTTTGATTTTTTATTGTCTGACCGTAGATTCGATGTTTGTTAGATGAAATGGAGAATCCGTAGAAACCGTTGGGATGTCGACAATGACGATTTTCTGCTTGTTGGTATTCCTAACACCGAATAACATATTTCATACCTAATTCAAATATATAATAAACTGGGAACTGATTCGAACATTCCAACAAACGAGGATGGAAGAGCCCTGTGCCAGCATGCGCCATTAAGATTGCCCAGGGTAAGCGAGTTAATACCCCCAAATTTAGCCGCTGTCGGCACGGGCGTCAGCATGTTTACCCTGGGTAATCTCAACGATGCATGCTGTCCGAAGTCCCTATGTTCCTACAAAGTTGAATGTACTTGCCCGCTCACAATCCTGCACTATTTTTCGAGCTGATCGGAAGTGATATTATTCGAATTTGGATATAAAGTGAACTCCAAACGGCTGCAGACAAGGGGCGGGACCGCGGCGCGGGCACACCAGTTGTCTGCTGCACCGAGGCAGCGAGCCTGCTGACCTGAGACACAGAGGAAAACCGATATGCCGTAATTTCCCGCTGCCTCGGGTGGTGCAGCAGACAACCAGAGTATCCGCGCCGCGGTCCGCCCCTTGTCTACGACCATTTGGGGTTCACTGTATCTGACGTACTCTTCGGTCATAATTTTAACCGCTAGTTCAAAAGACATAATTTCATTTCGGTTCTGAGTGGTAAGCATCCTTCTCTGGGATAGAAAATAATGAAACTGAAATATTAATAATATAGTAATAATACTGAAGTAGTATCCTAGAACATACCGTTACTACGATTTGGTGGAACCTTGACGTGTCATAATCGGCCTCAGCTGGGAGGTTTCCATTACATCTGTCGATTTCCATAGAATCTGAGTGAAGAAGGACGGAGTGAAAGTCAATTGTTCGGGAAACGAACGAAAAAAAGCAGAGACGAAACGTGCACTACTCTGTCATGGAATCGATAGCTGCCAGTGAACAAACCGTGGGAGAAGTCAAAATAGTGGAATGGTCATGGAACGCAAACAATGTAGCGATACTCGTGACGGCTTTGCATGAGTTTCAAATACAGATCGAAGAAGTGCAGAAGAGTGGTTCTGAACACCTACAGCAGTGATAGAATTTCTGCATACAGCCCATATTATGTGAGAGTACTCACATTATGGTCATTTCAAAATTTAAAAAAATGGCTGTCGCATCAACGAGTACATATCAGGAATGAGCGGATACGGGATTTTTCATTACCCAGATAACGGTGCGGATAACGGATAGGCCAAAAATGACCGGATAACGGATAAGCATCCAGGAAATCACCTTTTCAGTAATAGTCATAGTAACCAATCGTGATTATGAC
Organism: Ancylostoma ceylanicum; assembly: GCA_000688135.1. Classification (NCBI taxonomy): domain Eukaryota; kingdom Metazoa; phylum Nematoda; class Chromadorea; order Rhabditida; family Ancylostomatidae; genus Ancylostoma; species Ancylostoma ceylanicum. The sequence goes on along the minus strand of JARK01000232.1, from coordinate 78,402 downwards.
GAAAATTTTTTTGAGAAAAAAAGTTAGTACAGGAGGTTTTACCTCTCATAATGATAGCTTCACCTTTTAAAACAGAAACCTTGCCTTGCTCACAAAACATCCTCTTCGGGGGGAATTACTTGAGCGAACATCCTCTTTACATAGAGACAACATGAAGAAAAAGCAGTTTTTCACAAGATCCCGCTTCGTACCCCAGACGTCCTGGAAGAAGAAGCAATCGGAGGTCGAGAAGCACAGCAAAAGGACTGCAGAAAAAATGACTACTTGCGTGTGACTACGTAGACCACCTCAAAAGGAAGAAGTGATGGCTCAGCGTTGACTTCACGATCACACACGCAAACTGATAAGCTACCCCAGTCGATGTTTGGCGATGGTGTGCGTCATTCCACAGGAATTCACAGCAGGAACTATCGATGAACATCGAAATTTGCGAGGGTCTCTGGGCACTTGCGAAATGCTTAAAAAAGCACCGTGGAAATGCAGCACATGAGGGAAAAATGAAAGCATTGATCAATGATAAAGTGAAAGAATGATTAAGAATGACCATGTGAACCATAATGAGTCAGGCAAATGTTGAGGAATGCAACAGAATGGAGTAGAGAAGGAGCCTTTCTTGGTCGAAATGAATATGGACACCGTTCCCAAGACTGCTTTTTTTGGCTGTACATGCTGATCGAAAACTGTTTGGTCAGGTGACCATGGCGACGCCTGGCGTTTCCCAACTACAATATCTGCTCTGTACATGTTCGTTTTTTTCTTTTTTTTTTTTTGAAAGTGTTCAGTGCATTTTCCTCCTTTGATTTTTTCTAGCCTCCCGTACATGCACGCACTCAAATTCCACCGCGATTCAACTACGAGAGAAGAGAAGATCGGGAACCGACATCCGGTGCTGCTCACTTGTTCATCCTCGTCTTTTTACGCGCTCTAAGTGGTCTGATTGGAAAAAGCGATTCTCCTTCGGAAGTAAGATCGACATACAGGATATTATCTGCCCCAGAGAAGCCGCATAATATCTGCTACAGAGATGCGATATCAGTAACCGAGCACCTCTGGAAGATCTCGTAACGACAGCCAAGTCACTATATATGTTTCTTCTATACCTAAATCCATATCAAGAGGGACGCAGAGAATCAAAACGAAAAGCGAAGAAAGTGCCTATTCTTAATATCGTAAAAACTGTGCACGTACAACTGATTGACTTACTCATAACCATCGACCACTACTACTCGAGACACAGTATCATTTTATAGATTTTCAGGCGAAAAGAATCTTTAGAAAGCGCCGATCAGAATGGTACCTCCATATCCTCATAAAAATGCAGAGATACCCTTTTTCAAGCCTCTTCTCATGTGGAGAAATGCGGCTGCCTATTCAGACAACTGCCACAAGTATGTGCAGCAGGTGGTATCGAACATCGACACTTAGCGCCTCGTTGTAGCAGATGGTTAGATAGACGACCTAAGTGAGAAGGGGCTCGAGAACCTGTTTTTCCTCATTTTTAGAAAGGAATCCTACATACCGTTACGATCGCATCTCTTCCTTTCGTATAAAAATTTTGTAAACGAGGCTGGAGTGAGTTGCTGGATATGTAGAATTGGGATGAAAAAAGAAGATTTTGAAAAAGAACTTCAGGAAGAGATAGGAGTAGCAAATGTTCAGAGAGCAGGAACCCCGACAATTTAAATCCAAGTTTAGTTTCGCCAAAATCTAGAAAGTCTTCAATAAGAATATAATCTTTCTCTAATACCATCAAAATCATGAGCCTGGATAAAGGCAATTTATACTATAATAGATGCGTACGTTTGACGCGCGTGCGTATATGTATATAGTGAAGCAAAGGGCTAGTCGCATCGCTGACGCAGCTCAGACGCACGCGTTTGCGGCCTCGCGATGACCGTGCGTTTTTTTTTCATTTAGGGTGTACATACATGTCGCACTGAGCGGCCTTCATGGAAATCTTCCGGTAATAGATGCGCGCGTCTGAGTAGCATAAATTGCTGTATTCGCTACGAAATTTACAAATTTCTACGACAACACATGCAAATGTGTGGAACCTCCACCATTGGGGGCAAATTTTTTAAAAGAGGGAATCAAGGACAACATTATGACACTTAGGATCCCTGAAATCGCCAGTCTTCGCCTCGCATTTCTCTTCAGTTCCTAAAGCGCTCAAATGGACCCTGATGTAAGCCAAAAGCAACCATCTCCTACTAGCAAATGTTTCACTCTAGCCAGAGAGAAACTCCTGTGAAGTCTGTGATGTTGAACCAGGCGAAAATGAAAGAGGCACAGTTCAGATCGTTGGAAATAAACTGTATAGAGCACAAGTAGTCAGCTGGTAAACGAGGTCATACTTCTTTAGAATGTGCAAAAGTTAAGAGCATTCCAGTCCGTGTGACTAGCAGCAGATTGTACAAATCCGAATCAGTAATGCTGCATCGCTTTATGCATCGAAAATAGTTGTTCATCTCCAGAATAGATTCACAGAAACTAATAAGAGAATCATGTAGCTATTATTACAGCTAACACTATACAAAAAGACACCACAGCGAAGGCGGCACCTGTCACGAGGCGTGACGGATCGAAAAAGAGAGCCGCGAGGAAAAAAACGCCGCTACATGCCTTTGGAATGAATACAGAGTCTCCGGGAAAGCAACAAGCCCTGCTTGTTCACCGATGCGACCAAAAAATTAATTTTGAGTTATTTTCCATCGATACTCAACTCTATAAAACGAAAGTTTGGAATAAAATGAACGAATGAATGAGTGAATGAATGAAGGAATGGCCTGGATGGACGAGTGGCTTGCATGGATGAATGGTCTCAATGGATGAATGAATGGAATGAAAGAATGAATGACTGACTAACTGACTTTAATGAATGAATGAATGAATGAATGAATGAATGAATGAATGAATGAATGAATGAACGGATGAATGAATGAACGGATGAATGAATGAATGAATGGAATGAATGGATAGGAATTGAATAAATGAATGAATGGATGAATGCATGAATGAATGAATGAATGAATGAATGAAGGGAATGAATGAATGAATGAATGAATGAATGAATGAATGAATGAATGAATGAATGAATGAACGGATGAGTGAATGAATGGAATGAATGGATAGGAATTGAATGAATGAAGGGAATGAATGAATGAATGAATGAATGAATGAATGAATGAATGAATGAATGAATGAAGGGAATGAATGAATGAATGAGTGAATGAATGAATGAATGAATGAATGAATGAATGAATGAATGAATGAATGAATGAATGAAGGGAATGAATGAATGAATGAGTGAATGAATGAATGAATGAATGAATGAATGAATGAATGAATGAATGAATGAATGAATGAAGGGAATGAATGAATGAATGAGTGAATGAATGAATGAATGAATGAATGAATGAATGAATGAATGAATGAATGAATGAATGAAGGGAATGAATGAATGAATGAGTGAATGAATGAATGAATGAATGAATGAATGAATGAATGAATGAATGAATGAATGAATGAAGGGAATGAATGAATGAATGAGTGAATGAATGAATGAATGAATGAATGAATGAATGAATGAATGAATGAATGAATGAATGAAGGGAATGAATGAATGAATGAGTGAATGAATGAATGAATGAATGAATGAATGAATGAATGAATGAATGAATGAATGAATGAAGGGAATGAATGAATGAATGAGTGAATGAATGAATGAATGAATGAATGAATGAATGAATGAATGAATGAATGAATGAATGAATGAATGAATGAATGAATGAATGAATGAATGAATGAATGAATGAACGAATGAATTAATGAATGTGAAAAAACGTAATGTATTCATACCAGGATCGGATCAGCAGCATAATGAATTTTCAGGATATTACAGCTCATCTCATATTGTGGTACAGCTATACTACACCAAAACTTTTGTGCCTACCACTGGAAGAAGCAAAACTAAACAGCCAGGGGAGGTGTGGGGACAAAAAAAAACTCGAGTCTCCTTCTCTTCAGGTAGCGAAATGTTCAGAATATCAGGAACGAAAATTGGAAAAAAACCCCTTACCTCAACATTGCAAAACTTTGAAAAGTATAAGAAGAATGGTAAAAATAAAGGACCAAACTATGTTCATACGAAATTTTAACTACCTTACATATGAAGCGATCTTCAGCCCAACTGCTCCACCGCCCTTGCATCCACCTTTGGAGTCTACTGACGTAAACGGACTACGGAAAGGATTGGGTTGGAAAACACCGCATATTCATGCACTGCGTCACACAGATTACCTCGCGTACATCATATTTGCAATTCCACTGATTCAAAGCACAGTGATGACGTCGGCAGAACCGCTGACCAGCTGCTACCTAGCATTAGCAGCTCAACGTGCTGCCAAGACGGCTCTACCGATGAAGCCGAGACCGGCCAGTACAGGTGAAAACGCCGAGAATCGATAGTCGACCTTCGGAAGTTGCAGTCACGGAGACGGCGCCGAGAATAAGGCAGCAAAATGAACAACTTAGAACCAGCCGGGCCTTCCACAATGCGAATCGATATTCCAAGCGTTGACGTAGAGCTCCATAAAGTGAACGCTGTCACAAAAATGGTGGTGTAGAGACGAAAAGCAAATATGACACGGCATAAGGAGTCGCTCGGACACTTAGGATACTTCAGGAAATAACAACTACCCGGAACGAGGGGCAGAACAAGTGCAAGCTACGCCATTCAGTGGTCTTATCTGGACGTCAAGCGATGGACATATGCCTGGCTGAAGAAGCAGATTGATGAAATCGGACAGCGTGAGGGCTCAGCACTCGGCTGCCTCTCCCACGTTTGATTAAAAGTCAAGTGGCCGCAGGGCTATTAACATCGAAGCTTCTGGAATTCCATAAACATCTGTGGAACATTTCGAAATTTTCAGCTTTACTGACAAAAAATGTGACTATAGACTAAACATCCTTTTGGAGAGGCGGACATCCTAAAAGTGGTAGTAGAAAGATGGGGCCGTATGCATAACCGAGATTACCCTAGGTAAACGTGTTAGCTATCATACAAATTTACCCATCGTTAACACAGGTGTCAACACGCTTACCCTTGGTTATCTGAATGATGTATCCAGGTCTTGTGCACGTATTCATGATTGCTCCCTGGTAGTTTGTTACCCACCCACTTTCCTGAATCAGGCTAGTTCTGTAGGCAAAAATTACTACACTATGTCTGAAGGAGGTGTCATCCTCATCAGCGATGACAGGTAATGGTCGGAATAGCCAGATCTACCACTCTCTGTCGGAAAATACGTGCACTCTGCATGAGCAGGAAGCGTAGAGCCTTGCCGGAAGTGCTCACGAATGCCGCCAATGGTGCCTAAGGCTAGGCCTTAATGTAGTCCCCCCCCCAGCTCCCTTTTCTCCATTCCTTTTCAAGTCTGGGAACTTTGGCTCACGCATTAGGAGACTCAAAGTTGTCCCAAGAAAGACCGTTTAAGATGCACCATCATTACCCCAAAAAAGCTATGATTGAGGGATTACCAAGTGCGGTCGAAAGGTACCTTCCAATCCTGGATCCTTACCCGACATACCTTACTTTGTGAGGGGAAACAAACAGAACATGTTCCATTTCTATACGCTTTTATTCGCTCTGTTACTCAGCAGAACTTATCTTTAAATTTGTCTCCGAGCTGGCCCAGAAGCAGCGCACTGACAAAAATATGCGATGGTGGGGTTAGTGCTGGTCACAAAAGGAGGTGCAGAAGAAAGAAGAGTAAGGCCTGCAGCAGGAGAAGGAATTTGCATATGGAATTTCAAAAATGCAGCTGATAGAAAGAATCTTGGGTTCAGGTAACTGAAGAGATTTTCAAGGTATGTCCAGAAATTCAAAACAAAATTAGAGTACGCCAAACAATTTACGGTGTGCCGAAGTTCAGTGAAAGTCGGATGTGATAAATTAAAAAGTAGTTTAATAACAAGTAGTTAAGAATTAATGGGAAGGTAACATGAATGTTTTATTCTTTTTTGAAAAGCATATTTTAAAAAATTCCGAGACCTTTCCACAAGAAACATCACCCGAACCGTCCATCTTCAGCCGCTAAACGGAGCTGATGTGAAATCCTGCCTGATAGTAGGCAACCATGAAGCTAATCCTAATCCACATCCTTGAATGCACATCCGCACGTGGAAGCGTTTATCCGCGGACAACTTTTACTGGATAGCAGTAATTCCAAGCCGCATCAACGCATTCGTCATTGCAAGTATCCGGCTGCACAACATACTTATACTGGATATACTGGTTCCCTAGTGCAAGGGTTCCCTACTTTAGAGTAGAGTGGTGAGAAGTAAACAGTAGCTGCTTGAATAAACTGCATTCAGTACAGTTCGTACTCTGATTGTAAGTCCTTTTCTGGACCTGTCAGTTACTATACATGTTGTTGAGAGCTAGAATGGATCTAAGATCAAAGAGAGCTAGATACATAGGAGCCATGCCTCAATATTTGTTTAGAGACTCACCATGAGGAAAAAATGACGAAGAATGAGATTAATCCAAGCTGGATTAATTAGTGTACTGAAGTAAGCTGAAATAAAGGAGCTAGTAACTTGTAGATAGTTTGTTCTGGTGGATGTCTTACCACCAAATCGAAAGAGAATTGAGGAAGGACAAGAACAGAGGGAAATATAAAAAAATACATAGGAGAAGCTAATGAAGGGTAAACTTCTCCTTCCACAACCATGTGAAGGCCACCAAGTTCGAGAAGAAATTTATTTATTTATTTATTTACTTATTTATCTATTCATTCATTCATTCAGCCATTCATTCATTCATTCATTCATTCATTCATTCATTCATTCATTCATTCATTCGTTCATTCATTCATTCAATCATTCACTCATTCATTCATTCATTTATTCATTCCATTCCATTCAACCATTCATTCACTCATTCATTCATTCACTCACTCATTCATTCATTCATTCATTCATTCATTCATTCATTCATTCATTCATTCATTCATTCATTCATTCAACACATACAATAATGTGAAATGTGCCGCAATACTGGTATTTTTAACAGAGAACAAGTGTTCTAAGCGGTAAAATAAATAAAAACAGGCTGCTTGTGATGAAACTACCCAGAGTTCTGAGTAATTGTGGAATTGGTGGAACACTTGCTTTGACTCCTATATTTTGCTTGCGATAGGGAGTTATGAAGAAATGCAGAACCACATCAAATTTCACATTTTCAAGAAGTATGTGCGCCATTTTGATGAAGTATTTCAGTTGAAAAATGTATGTTTAGTCGAGCATACATAGGTTCTTAACAGTTGGCTAATAAAATTTGACGAGTTTCAAATAGGAGATGGGAAAGGCAAGAAAAAGAAGGAGGAAAATTGGGAGCGAAAAAATATGAACACGAGAATGATTGACTAACGAAAATTGATCTTACTCATATATTTGTGTACGACCAAATCGAAGCCGACTAATTTATTTCAGATTTGAGGACTGATTTGAAAATCAGAAGACCATACGAGGGGATTCGTTTCTTTTTCAGTGCTGAGTTGTGCTTCCTTCTCTGAGCAATCATTTATTTTTTGACATCAGATGGAATACACGACTCCAAATATAGCTAGTACGTTGGAATATACTTGCTAATTTATACTGGAAAAGTAATCAGAAACAAGAACTAGAAAAAAACTACGTGGAAATTAAAAAAAAGAGGTGGTTTAAGGTAATACAATTTTTTTGGTGTCCGCGAGATTCACAACAACAGGAAAGATATGGGTAACAAGAAGCGAAAGCATTGCTAAGAAAGGCACCTATAAATTGCCACGATGGCTTCTGATCTGATAAATGTGCTGCAGTAACGGAGGCCGAACAGCGTAATACGTTGGGAGCGAAGCCTGGCCGCAGCTTCTTCCAGCTGCTTCCACCATCCCTTTACATGACGCTCAAGTTTCCCTTCCTGTAGCAGCAATTGAGGAGAGGATGACAGCAACTAAGGGAAGTTACCGCTGGGCCTCGTACTAGGTGTACCACGCAGTTTGGATGTGTTTCTGCTGCATACTTACCAGGGAGCTGTTCCAGCCCTCGTAATCTCCCTTCAGTGACGTCAAAACACGATTAAAATCCATGCGACAGCAGAGAACTGAAACTGCGGACGGAGATCTGCCTCCATGTTATACTTATAAGGGTAACAATATAAAGAAAAGGCAAACAACAATGAAGATAAAGCCGAGGAGCACTCCCGCCCAAGACACTCTCTCCTGACAACCGGCTGGTGCGAGGTGAGGCGAGACCACCTAGCGGTTGCTGCCAGCCGAGCCACTCTGCGTCCCTAACCGTCGACTCTGGCCGTCTGCAGCCCCGCACGGACGAGAATTCCCCGCTGACTCATCGCGGGCGGTTGACAGGGTGCCAGGCGATTTTCGCGACCTTCACGAAAACAGCAGATGAATCGCTGTCGTCATCCGAGAGTTCCGTCACGTTTGCCTGTTGATCAGGGCGCCGCCCAGGAGCATTCTTCTTCCGTAGTTGCACTTCGGCTGTGGCGTCATCTCCCAAACGGACGTCATCCTTGTGCGGTGAAATTAGGTTAGAGGCGGTGAGTCAGCCACCTGCCATTTCCCATCCATATTTGTTCACCTTTTACGCTAAAAACGGGGATTCGTTGAACAATACGCAAGAATAAGTTGCTGATGATGAACAATGGCAGTACATGATCAGTTGTTCCCGGCTAAACATCCTATTGGTTGAGTCATCCACTATAAAAATTACAAGTCGAATCCTGTATCATTATTAATATTCACATATCAGTACAGCTGTCACTTAGTCAGAGGTGAGTAGTTCAAAATGCGCTGCTGTTCCCACTGCATAGTGTCTCAAACTAGTGTTTACAGTTCTTACCGCTCATAGTTAGAACTAAAGAACTGGACCAGAAATAAAAGTAGGCATAAATCTATGAGGTCGAGTGAATATTAATGAATGCTCGCTGCATTCGCTTTATTTTTTTTATTTACTTATTGCGTCATATTTACAACGCCATGAACACACAGCTCAGACATATCACAAGTTCAGACTGAGCACTTACCACTGAGATAATAAAGTAGAGTAATCAAATTGATCTATGCTACACACATAGTGGACTTGACAGCATGTTTGAAAGAGGCACTAGAGCATTTGGTCGTTGTCTTTGTTTAAATTTTTTTTTTCGCCTTTAGAAAATCACTTTTTTCTTACTACTGCACCTAGTCATTTAGTAGCTTATTGTGTGCTCCTTCAGCTCCTCCCTCCTTTTGAAGCACTTCTACAAAGCCTTGAACACGTCAGACAACAAAAGGATGTCTTTTAAACATGCAGACAAAAACCCACTTCCTCAGCAACGGAGAGCATCCAATTCCAACTCCGAATCCCGGTTCCCACGAAGGGAAGATGATACTGCGTTTACGGTGGAGTGTAAACTATTCAGAGATGATGAGGCATAGCCATAGTTACCGCAAATCTCCAGGCGTAACATTTAGATTTGGGGTAAGCACTCCGCTGTTTTAGTGGCGAAACACCGACTAGAAAACATACCACGACATTCTTTCGAACACATTCCGCGGAAATCACCGAATGCAAGTGCACGAAGCAAGGAAGGGAATCCCTAACTCAACCACCGCATAGATTGGCACCAGAAAGAAAACTATGTATTTGTTAATTCTGATCCAGAGTTCCTTCGTGTGGGAAACCTCAGTAACCTCGATGAAGGCGAAATTTGGTAAGCCGTTATTTTGTTTCAGAAAATAGCGAATTCTTTGAACGAGACACTTATCCCTCACATAGAAGAATTACAAGAGTCACTGGATGAGTTTGAAGATACGTTTCTCTTAGATACGCCCGTTGAAATGTTGTCCCTGTAGCAATTTTTGCTTTCCTCCAAACGAACATTCATATTTCCTAAGCCTATAATTTCCATTACTCACAACTGCCTCGAACATCGTTGAAAAGGCAGACAGACATCAGATGTTATCACGATATG